>JAMKCH010006829.1:0-31002 GCA_023653785.1 Ophioderma brevispina | reverse complement strand
GCACACAATGTTAGTTTTTTAGATTTATTAAATGGCAAATAGGCATTAGAAATAAAAAAAAACACGCAACGAATAAGCCTACAGTCGCATTCTAAATAATTATGATCAGCACAACTTATGTCTATTTTGTTATCTCTACTTGTGCAGTTTCCATGATAAATAGCATTTTTGCTTAATATATAAACTTGTTAACTAGGTGGCACAATGTGTTTGAATATCATAGTCACATTTATTTTTACAAAAGAAATTAAAATAGCTAAGTGATATGAAAGCCCTTTGCTTGACATGGCCTGTTTGCCAGCCATCTTTTAACCAAACCTAAATGTGTAATGACACAACAGATACCAGCACGTTTTCCTTGACATTTCTCATATTTGTGAAGGTTTTATAAATAACACAATTGGAAGAATGTACCGTTCATTTTTATTGAACTAACCTAAGAGGATCACACATTTATTAATTTTGTTACTTTAAAATTTTTAGATTCAATTTCATAAACATCCATTGCTTTCTTAATAAAATCTGTTCCATTTACATGCATTACCCGACAATGAATATTTCAACAGGTAACCCCTTTTTGAATGAGTACTATTGTCAGGCTCTCAGCTTAAAAGTTATTATTGTTAGAGATTATGTAAGATATTTGTTCAGATAGATACAGCAATGTATGAATTTAGTAGCATATCACCTTCAGATTCCGTTCTGAGGTTATCATTTTGTCAATGCACGCATTGAGCCACAAATCTATCCGATGTACCGATAATCACTAACTGTGTAAATCCCATTGGAATGGAAAAAAACAGATAGTCTTTAATAATCGTTTATATCTCTGGTTTGCGTGTGCGGATTGTCATGGGATTTGCACAATTTATACAAAAGAGTATAATTATTATTCTCCATGAAAATGTAAATCACAGCGTTAGCATTTTTGAGAAATCGGAGTTGATCTGCTTGCACCACTTTTTATGGGACACCCTGTAGTATGTATGCCTATCATACGTGCAAATTCGATTTATTCTGAAAGAAGTTCGTAAGTTCGTATTTTCTGTCCGCAATGGGACAGAAATCATAACACAGTAGCCTATGAGACACCGCGACACGATAATTTGCTCGTAATATCAAAGCCCAACATCAGAAATCACTGAAATTACCTTAATAAAAAAAAACCTACAAATAATTAACCTATTCATTAGTATATCTAATAGCGAATCATAAACAACATACTGTGCTTGGATCAGGAATGCCATTTAACATATACTTATACATATAGGGTTTAAGGTGCAACGATAGATTTTTGAGACACCAAATATTGTGTCATAATCAGAATTTTCTCTAGACTGACATGCATCGACTTCTTACAATGTATTTTGGCTACAGAACTGTCTTTAAAAGAGAGCAAAAATGTGATTCTGAATTTGGCTTTATTCAATCGAAACATAGGCTGAATTTGTAATTTGCCTCCTATACAAATTAGGCAATCACAATTTTTGTACCAAGAAACATTTTCGTCAGCTTAATCCTTTCAGATGGGTTTATTTTTTTTTTTATGGAAAGCTTTACATCATGGCAAAACAATCCAGTACATTTGATTTTTTTTAGGGACACCTGATATTTGAAATCTCTCGTGCACCTAAAACTAATCTCATTGTCCTAGGTATTATCATTAATTTATTAAATCATCCTAATTTGGAGCAAAAAAAGCAATCGGAAATGGTCAGAGCCCATGGCCAGAGTGCATCTATAAACCAAAATTTTTCGTTTTTTCTTGACAAGTCCAGGATGGTCTCTTGATCCAAACCACAACGGCATTATTGAAGGCTCCGGACACGGTCACTCGTTAGCCAGCCGCGCCACTTCCAAATTGTTTCGCCGACCCTCTATATCACACTATCATGGTTTTGTAGTACAACCTAATATTCATTAGAATGGACTAAACTTAGGTGACGAAATGTCCGTATATAACAATTTCCTAATCTTATTTAAATTATAATGGCATATTAGGCATATTTTCCCTGAATATCTGGTCACGTGGTCTGGTTATAGGTAAGGGAGGCCGTGCTGAACCCATCATTTCCGTCCCTTTTGGGGTTTTGATTTGTTCTTTATAAATAAGACACAATCAATAATTCTTATTTTCTAATTCGCGTGGCTCAAACGCAAATAAATTATTTTCTTTCGCCGCATGCGACCACATGAAAAGGAAAACATAATAACAAACACTTACCAAAACATCGTGGGGAGCACCGCTCATCTGTGACGGATGCGGACATCGGGCAAAAGTGTGATATGAACGCTTAGCAATTTAGAGTTTACAGTAACCACATACCTTCCGACTCCTTTAAAGCTTAAAAAATTTTTCACCTCCGTAACACATGGCTTCAACTCTCCTGTACATATTTTAGCTAGGCTGGGTCTGCCTCTCTTATTGAAGGCATAACTGTGTGGCCAATTTGAACCAGCCAAACAATTGATCTATAGACAAGGGTGTAAAACTATTTTTTTTTTTTTTTTTTTTTTTTTTTTTTTTTTTTTGTTATCCAGAACCGCAGTTCCAGTCAACCATCCACGAATCTGGAAAAACAGAAGGAAATACAATCGGTAAAACAAAACAAAGCAAAATAATTATTTATTTTCACACACCCGAGCTAGTCAAAGACCAGATAGCAGTCAAACTAACAATCACTTTCAACACTCACGCCACGCGACTTTGCATTCATATGCAAAGCATGGGATCAATGTCGAAAAGAAATGGCATCATTATTTTCTAATTCGCGTGCTCAAAGAAAATCAATATTTTCTTTCGCGCATGCGACGGACCATGAAAAGGAAAACATATAAAAAACACTTTACCAAACATCTGGGAGCACCGCTTCATCTGTGACGGATGCGGACATCCCCACCATGTTTTCCATCAAGGTTTAAAGAACGGGACACTAACGTTACGCTTGACTTTATACAATTTACAACGTAAACAAATCCAAAGTCCCATAACATGACCAATCCATGCCAACATTGACAATATTCTTAAATACTTGGAAAAAAGAAATAAAATATCTATTCTATTTCTGCAATAGCATACATGTAACAAATATACTGGACGGCCGGGGAATTTTGAAATATCAGTTTAATTGAGCCACTCCTGACCTTCAAATAGCAAAACCAAATCTTAATCAAGATTATATATTGATAAAGCACATCACGCGAATTTGGCAATCACAAAAGCAGCGTAACCTCCTCTACATCATATACCAGATACTAATATGGCTCCTGGAGCGAAAAAAACATCTAGCTCGTAGGACTGTGGAGCCCGGAAGGGCTACATCAACAGTAATAGACATATGTAAGCCTGGAAACCTCTCTTCATGAGCAAATAAAAAGAAATCAACAATCCTTGGTACTGACAGCTCTGCATACCTCAAAAACAGCTCGCATACACTACAACGGTCATAGCACAAGCCTAATATCTGTGACACAATGAAGTTGCACTATTTACTCACCATGCAGTAGGATAAAAATTGTGCAGCAGGCTCTTACTCAGAATTGCAATAACACGACACTACATCAAAGCATCCAACAGTAACCGAATAAGCTTAGTATCACTATTTCCAGTTGCTAGTTAATGGCCACACAATAGAGAGACCTAAACAACCAACAACCAACCAGGTACAAAACAAAGTGAGAACCCTCTATTCTATAAAAAGGTGCATCATTGGTATACAAGCCCGTGTATATAATACATGGCAATATCTACCTTAGAGAAGAGATGTACACACACAGTTCGCAACACCCAGGACTTCCAACACAGCAAACGCTTTCTTGTATCTCTGTACCGAACTTGGTACTCGGAACATCAACACTACTTACAGAAACTTAAGCCCGTTAATGCTTCTGAGATTCAAAACATCCCTCTGATAAACCATTTTAATTGGCAGCCAATGAACAAGATAAAGTGAACTCATAATCACAATAAATATACAGAAATGCCAAAGGGGTTACAACATAGGCACAATCCAGACTGGAAACTTATAAATTGCCTCAAACTGCATGACCGACCCTTGCAAAGCCAGATTACGGTGAACATTACACCATAGGTTAAGAAACAACACACGCAGGACACATCAACAGTTTACGTTACCATGAATGTGGCCAGATCCAAAATCAATACACTTCAAGGCACCATAGCCAATCAGCCTGTACACAAGGTAAACTCAAATATATGAGTTACAGATGCAAATACAAATATCTACCTAAAATATTTAAAACACAAAAGCCATTGCAACCGAATTAAAAAACAATTCCTTATGATTACCAAAAGGCAAAATTACACTATAATATACTACATGGCGGCATATGCAGATGGAATATGAGACACACGTCTATTGTGAGAAGAACAAGCGGATTTAAGACTCTCTATGAAACAACAGTCTAAAATCATATCAGAAGAAGGCGGCTTCTAAATGTACCCATATACATAGCAAGACTGCAGAAGGGATACAGGCATCCATCTTATACGAGAGGAAACCAAGCGAATAAACACCTTTTAATCATGCGAAAAGGCTAAAACCAAATCATACCGATTAAACAAAATGGCCAAAGTTCACTGCAAACATTGCAAAACAGCAGGAGGAAACGAAGAGTAGGTCTTTATTAATGAAACCACCAGGAAACCACCTAATCATGCATATAGCTCAGCAATCATTTTGATAACAGCCGAAGCTAAGACGAACCCGTAATAAATTGCAAAACTATAACAGGAATCAAGGCAGCTATCTATTATTGTGAGAGGAAACCAGGCAGTTAACACCTCTCTACATACATGCAGGACAAAAAAACATCTAATTTATATAATTATAGAATTGGCTCAAAACATTCACTATAAAACATGGCAGACAGAGGAAAAGCACGTCAATCATGCAATAGTGCTCTAATCATTCGATAAAGGACGGCCAAGACGTACCGAAATAAATGGTAAAACTGTAGAAGGGATTCAAGTCATCTATCTACAGTGGAGGAAACCAAGCAGATTAACACCTCTCTATCATGCAAAAGTGCTCATAAATCATATGATTATCAGGACGGCTCAAACTACCGTAAAAATGGCAAAACTGCAGAAGGAATTCAAGCACCCTGTCTATATGAGATTAAAGACACTATCAGTGATTTGCTAATCAGCCAATCTGAAAAAATCATAAAAATCGATTTGCATGTATGCAACAAGTAAAGGTATCCTAACATTTACCCGGCAATGATAAGACCAGAAGCAAACCTAATAAGGACAGAATCGGAGATTTTAGTCATTACTGTCCGAACGAGACACTACTACAACACGTATTTGAATGGAGAATCGTATCTTGGAAACACTGCCGTTTTCTCCCTTTTCTGTTCAATTCTACAGCTGGAAAGGTAACTTATGCGAATTCTACCGATATCCTTCATTTGAAGCTTTTCCTGCAATTGCAAATATTTTAAAATCAATGATAGTGTCTTTAAGCCAGGCGATAACAAACCTCTCAATCA
Source organism: Ophioderma brevispina (assembly GCA_023653785.1). Taxonomy (NCBI): domain Eukaryota; kingdom Metazoa; phylum Echinodermata; class Ophiuroidea; order Amphilepidida; family Ophiodermatidae; genus Ophioderma; species Ophioderma brevispina. The sequence continues at coordinate 25,485 of JAMKCH010006829.1, read as the reverse complement.
TGCAAAAGAGCTAAAAAATCAAGCTTATCGGACTGCCTCAAAAAATACCGTTAATACATGGCAAAACTGCATAAGGAAATTCAAGGCACTGTCTATTATGAGAGGAAGCCATGCGGGTTAAAACACCTCCATGCATACAGCTCTAAAATCAATCAATATGCTACCAAAAAATTAGCTCCAAATTCATTATAGAACATGGCAAACCAGCAGAGGAATCAAGAGTCATTATCTGAAGTAAAATAAAGGATTGAAACCTCATCATACAATAGTGCTATCACTCATATTTGATTACCAAGACGGTTAAGACATACCATATACATGGCAAAACTGCAGAAGGAATCAAGGCATCGATTATGAGAGGAAACGAACGATTAAACCTCCATATACCAATACAGCTGCAAATCATAACAGCTTAATCTTTAAAAATGGCTAAAACTTCATGAAATTACATGGCAAAACAGCAGACAAATCCAAGCATTTATGTATTATGAGAGGAAACCATGAGGTTAACACTCTGTTGTGCAAAAGTGCTCAAAAATTCATGCTTATCAGGACGGCTCAAATATACCGTAATAGAAACAATGAGCAGCAGCATTCAATGTATTCATCCAAATATGAGGGGGAAACCAAGCGGACTACCAACCTCTCTATCACCCCCTTGCAATACTGCTACAAAACCATACAGATTATCAAAATGGCTTAAACTTCACTGTAAAAAAATGCCAAAACAGCAACAAGGAAATCCAAGACATTCACCCATATGGAGGAACCAGCGGATTAACAGATCTTATCAGCAAGTACTCAAAAAAACCCACCATTTGATTTTCAAGACGGCTAAAATATTAGCTAATACATGGCAAAACTGCAGAGGAATCAAGCGATTTCATAATCCGAGAGGAAACAAAGCGGATTAACACCCCTCTATATTGGCAAATGATATAAAAACTCAAATCATTAAATAATCAAGATGACTAAAAATCCACTATAGTAGCAAAGATGCAGGTAGAAATCAACACATTCGTCTATCATGAGGAAAACCAAGCGGATCAACACCTATCAGGCACGGCTAAATTATTCCGTTAAACAAATCACCAATGTAGAAGGAATTCAAGACATTTACAGTATCTGTATGCGAGGAAGCCAACGACAAATATCCTCTCTATCATGCAATACTGCTATAAATCAAAATATTCAATATCAAGATGACTAAAACTTCACTATATTAGCAAAACTGCAGATACACGAGAAATCAACACATTCGTCTATCATGAATACCAAGCGGTCAACACCTAACGTGGCACTTGTGCTCTTCTTTGGTTGAATGTTAAGACTCTACCATCCAATCCACACACAACCCACTTCAGTAGTCAACTTACCGACCTATTTAACTTTCAACATTCCAGCCTCTGGTACACAAGCTAACAACCAGACCGGAAAACACCTAAACTCCCTGCAGGGGGAGCTCGACTATACATCCGACTCTCAATACTGAGATAAAATCTGTCACCTTGACACACCACGCACCACTAGATCTAAATACAATACTACAGATGAGTGATCAAGAGAGGTCAAAAAAAAGTGCTAAAAATATTTTCCAAAAGAATGTTTCTTAAATTACAAGGCTGTCACGGTAGCGCAACATAACTTGTATCCTAAGTATCCACAACCGTATCAATTGATCAAATTTTACTAGATAAAATGACACTGCAAAACAGTCAAGGAAGGCAGGAAGGCCTGCATGCAAACCCGGGGTAACAACCAGACTACAGTCGATTGAAAGATATGAAAAACACTGCGATTCCTATCGCTCCCAATCAGGAATCCTCAGGGAAAACTACGAGACAATCTGTTAGGTGTCCAAAACGGATAACCAACATTACGGCACTGCATAGGCAATCCTCAAAATAATACTATATGGAAAGCTCAGAAACTGAACTACACCATCATCAAGAAAAATTATTATCCTACTCCAATGGTGTTATGATATTGTAAAATTATAAGGAAGATAGCCCAAATGCAAAAGATCCCTTATCCCCCCCCCCCCACACTTTACAGGAAAAATACGAGTAAAAATATCCAACCAATTAATGTTTCCATAGAAACTAAATACATGACGAAAATCCAGAATGAGGATAAGTAACCTGGCATAAAAACTGAAATTACAACAGAAAAGATGAAAGGAATGGTTTAGACCATAAACAACTTCAACAACAAAGCCACAATAGTTCATGAAGATGTAATGCATGAAGTGGAAGTAGTGAACCACAAAGGGGAAAAACATATATCAGCTCTATCACACTAGAATCCAGGTTCGCAACAATAGCTTACCAAAATGGAATCAATAGACGATAAAAATCCCACCTCGAAGGTTAAGAAAAGAATGCTCGTATCACGAAAGTCCAGGTGAACAACCCAACCGGTCGAACCAATAATAAATACTCAGTCAGTAAACATATCGACATCTCAATTAAACAAGTATAGGACGTCTATCATAGACCGAATCCTTTTTTTAGGACCACAGGGAATTAATGCTGCTGCCGCACTGATACTACAAACCAAGAATGCATCGGGGGGTCGGGGTGGGGGGGGGGGCGGGGGGGGGCAAACAACAAAAAAAAAAAAAAAAAAAAATGAACAGGGGTGGGGGGGGGGGGGGCGGGTGGGGGGGCTTGGGGCGGGTGGGGGGCAGGGGGTGGGGGGGGGGGGGTGGGGGTTTGCCTGCCGGGTCGGGGGGGGGAGGGGGGGGGGGGGGGGGGGGGGGGGGTGGAAAAAAAAAAAAAATAAAACAGGGGGTGGGGGGGGGGTGGGGGGGGGGGGGGAGGGGGCGGGGGGGGGGGGGTGGGGGGGGGGGGGGGGTGGGGGGGGTGGGGGGGGGGGGGGGGGGGGGGGGGTGGGGGGGGGGGGGGGGTGCGGGGGGGGAACGACACTAAAAAAAAACACACAACACCATCACACAAAATCAAACAATAATAAAAAACAAAAAAACAATGAACAAAATAAACAACAAAACATATATAACACACAACAAAAACAAAAAAACCAAAACACCCAAAAACTTCCACACAATACTAAACAAACAAAAAAAAAAAAAAAACCAACTAAAAAACAAAGAACACCCAAAAAAAAAACCAAACCAAAAAAAACATCCCACAACAAAAAAAAACAAAACAACCGAAAACAACCACCCACATAACCTACAAAAAAACCTCAAAAAAACAAAAAAAAACAAATCATCCAAAACAAACAACAAAAAAACACACCACCCCACCACAAAACCAAAACCAACCAACAACAAACACAAAACAACAAAAAAAAAAAAACATACACAATCAGCAAAACCAAACCACAAAAACACACAAAACAACATTCAAAAAAAAAAACACCAAAACACAACCAAAAAAGAAAAATTAAAAAAAAAACACCAAACAAAATACAAAAACAAAACACAAACAACAACCAAACACCACCACAAAAAACCAAACAAAAAAAAAAAAAAAAAACAATCACAACAACAAACTATCATAAACCAATAATCCAAAAAAAACACAACAAAACAACTACATAAAAAACCTCTACACCAACCAAAACACCAAAAACAAACACAAAACAAAACAAACCCCCAACACACAACAAAAACAAACAACCAAAAACCACCCACCCCAAACCCCAAACACCCCACCCACCCCCCCCCCAACCAACACCCACCCCCCCCAAAAACCAACACCCAACAAACACCCCCCAAACACAAAAACCAAACAAACAAAAAAAAAAAAAACCAAAAAAAAGTTGTGGTTTGTTGTTGAGTTTGTTGTTTTGAGGTTGTTTTTCGTGGTGGGGTTGGAGTTTTTGGGTTGTTTGGGTGTTTGTTTTTTTGGTGTGGGTTTTTGTTTGTTTTTGTTGGTAGTTGTTTGGGTTGTGGTTGTGTGTTAACCACAAAACAAAACCACAACAATACCCACAAAAAAACACACGACACAACAAAAAAAAAAAAAAAAATACAAAATTTTTCTTTTTTTAAACAAAAAAACAAAAACACCAAAAAAACAACAAACCCAAAACATCCAAACAAAACAAACAACCCGAAAACCACAAAACCCCCCAAAAACAAAAAAAACAACAATCACGACTTGTACCATATGATATGTGACATTTGACACAACATATTCACGTTGACGACACATTAAAAATCAGGACACGCGTGCTAAAGATACACTACTACACTAAACACAGCACACAGTCTAGCTTCAAATGGACTTCACTATCTATAGAAGATATTACTACGCACCACCAGACTCATACGCAGACTAAGTCCATAATTATGATCCCTAAATACAGGTACACACGCATTAACAAGAGCATTAGCCTACTATACATCGAAAAATAAAATTCTGTAAGAGCGACAAGATAACTATGCCAGAATTTGCAATGACCTGTATTATACTCTGAAAAAAGGCATCAATGGCCAAACTCAAATAACTCCGATTAAGTGACACCGGCAATTACTGTGCCAGTGAACTAATTTGGCCCCAGGGAACAGAAAAAAAAAAAAAAAAAAAAAAAAAGGAGAAATATGATCACCTCGGTTCCCACTGAACCATACCCACGGTTCACGAACCTATACCACGGCTCCACTGAACCTATACCATGGTTCCACTGAACCTATACCTCGGTACCCAACTGCAAATACCAAACCTAGGTTATGATCACAGATACCAATTTCTGGGACACACAACTGCATGACCCATATAAGAAACACCCCAAAATGCAATAGTTAGAACGCAGGGCCTAATGCCTGATAAATACCAATTTACTGAGGCACTTGTGATGGCAGGGGTAGATGGAACGCTCGAGAAAACGAACCCCGCGAACAACTTTTGACGTTCCATCCAAAGCTGATTATGGGTATTATCAAATTAAAATTTTTACTATACTCTCACCTCAAAATTAATCAAGCCCAAACCACCGAAGATCATCCAAGCCATCCGAGTCCAGACCTAAAAAGCCAGTTAATCCTTCCCGAGAAGAACAAGCTACGTTTGAAATCAGTCAAATAAGAGAAGAACGATTTTAACACACCCGAGCTCGTCAAGCAGATAGCAGTCAATGCCTAACAATCACTTCAACACTCCCACGCCACGCGACATGGCATTCAACAACAATGGAAAGTGGCAATTTAGACCACACTCCACAGGCGAAAAGCCCACTCTCGGCTGTTAATGGAGAGATTAAACAGCTTCTACAAAACCTCTTCCACCGTCCAAGCCCATGTCCCATCCATTCACCTACGATGAGATCACCGAGCAATTAAAGTCTCAAGAAGGGGAAAGCTCCTGGCCATGACAACATCCATACAGATTCTGAAGGAATATGGCACCCGAAGCTGTGCGATGGCTCCAACTCCTCCTTCCTACTTGCATGGGAACATAAATCTTCCTCCAGATGGAAGACTTCACAGGTCATTGCAATCCTGAAGCCAAGAAACCAGCAAAATGACCCAGAGTTACAACCCATCTCGCTACTATCTCAATCTATAAGCGCTTGAGCGACTGATACTCGGCAGATCATGATACGGTCGAGGCAAATTACCCCGCACCCAAGCTGGATTCGAAGAGGTAAATCAACAACTGACCAGATAGCAAGACTAGTAATGACATCGAGACAGCATTCCAGAAGAAGCAGGAGTTTGGAGCAAGTCTTCATTGACCTAAATGCTGCTACGATCCAGTCTGGCTCCGAGGCCTCTACCTCAAGCTTACTCAAAATCTTCCTGATGTCAAGCTTGTTAAGTTCATGATGCTGTTCATCCGGGATGGATCTTTAGTCCTGGAGACATCAAATGAGCAACGCAGTAGTAGCCCAAACTTCGGATGGTGTCCACAAGGTTCTGTATGGCACCCAGTCTTTTCAACAGTTACGTCTCAGATATGCCAAAGGAGATTGTTCGCAGATACGCCTACGCAGACGACACGGAACTTGAATAGCTGCTGACTCCTTTGAGGCCTTAGAAACAGTGACTGCAGAAAGGACCTAATCACTGTAAGCCAATTCTTCCACCGATGGCACTGGAAACTCAGCCAAACCCAAGACCGTCAGCTCTGTTTTCCACCTGGCAAATCGTGCGCAAAAAGAGAACTAAACATCATCTAGATGGAGAAAAAAAATGTCACATGACCCAACACCGCAGTACCTTGGCATCACAATGGACCGCAGCCTTACTTCAATCAACACACCACGGCAGTTGCTGCCAAGACGCAGTCCCGTTTCAACCTCCTCAGAAGGCTTGCAGAACTGGATGGGGTGCATACTTTGACACCTTACATACATCCACCGTTTTGCCTTGGCATCTCCACTGCTGAATACGCTGCACCGTATGGAGTCACAGCGTCATTCACCAAGATATGATGTCGTATCTGAATGATGCAATGAGACTTTTTAGTGGTTGCCTTCTTGCAAGCCTGTAGAATAACCCCTTCCCATTCTGTCTGGCATAGCTCCTGCAAATCTTAGGAGGACCTTCAGACGCTCAAGCTCGCCAAGAAATTTGATGACCGGTAGTCTAATCCCACCACCAACGCCCTTTGAGGATCAGAGATTCCACGGAATCACTTTGCGACCCAAGCCTGACACTGCAGTCCAAGTATCCTATCGATCATCTTGGATCAATGACAGATGGTTTGAGCAATGGTCATCCTCTACTTTGAACCTAAAGCATTTTGTGGACAGCCCATCTAGCAGGCCCAAAGGCTGTGAACATTGATAAAGCAATGGGGTCAACCTTCAATCAGACTCAGAACTGGCGTTGGTCTTACAAAGAACTTCCTTCACAGATCGAGTAGAACCTCACAAACTGCGATTGTTTGGAGAGCCACAACCTATTAGCCACATCAATAGATGGACTCGTGAAGGTTTACATCCCAAGAGGAATTCCAGGTCCCTGATCAAACCTGGGATGATGAAACTATCAGCTGGTTAAAGAACGGATTCTTCCCACTTGTTATTTTGGACTGCAGTCACGAACGAACGAACGATTTGCATTCATTGCAATGCATGTGATCAATGCTTCGAAAGAAAATGGCAAAGCTTACGTGTGCATATCTTTGTTTGGTGACTGACGTTAGTAATCCATTTAAGTCTACCGAAAGCGATTAGGACCAACAGCACTAAATCTGAAAAAGGTGAGTTTGTATACGTATACAAACCTTTTTCAACAGCAGGTAATTTTTTCGCCGGGCTTCTCTGTATGGTACTTTATATCGTATGCATTCAGACTACATAGCCTGTGGCTGAAGTTGGAATCTATGTTTTGAAATTTTACTTGTTTGCTTTTTTTTCTTTGTTTTTTTCCGCGCCATGTTGAAAACGCTAAATTATTTTGCCCAAGATTTATGTAATTGGCCTACATATCAAGTTGCGCAATAATTTTGGTGGAAAAACTCAAATAGATCATGGATTTGATACTCATTAGCATAAAAAGGGGCGCCTTCTCAAAAATTGGTTTTGCCCCTCAAATCGCACCGAATAATCCTTTGTTGGCTTTTTTATTTCATCAATGTCAATTGTCTTGATGGCCCTACAGTCTGAGCCACATTTTAGGAAAAATTCTTCGGGAAAGTTGTTTTCATTTTTTGGTCGGGAGAATTGGGTGCGCGCCTGTTCAAAAAACGGTTTTTAGGCCGCCATTGTGAATCTTCAGCCCGATTTTCATTTTTCCTGTTATGTGGTTCGTGTTGAGACCCTATCAATGACTAGGTTTAGTAAACTTCCAACAAGTGGTTTCAGAGGGAGGGTTCCACTTGGACTCCTTATGCACCAACGTGATGCAGAAGACCTTATGCAAAGTGTTAACGTAACTTGAATTTACATCTACCAAGTTTGTTGTACTCTAATGAATATCTTTGACTATTTTTGGGGATGGGCCTTAAAAATGCATTTAATGTTTAATTTTTGTTTTACCTATTATTTATATTCTATAACAGTGAGCATCACAACAAACACTAAGATGGCGTTCAAATTCAAAGGTTGTTAAGATGCCTGTTGTTACAAAAAAGAAGTTGACGACATGTGTAATTTTTTGGCATACTTTGACCTAGGGAAACGTGAGGGTCAGCACCCGAATGGTGAAGGCAATGGGAAAGTTTGGCAGAACAAGAAAGGTGCCCGAAGGAGGCTAGCGGTTAATAAGATGCGAGTCTCTTGAAAAGGCCGTACAAAAGTGTCCAAACCGTTTCGATATTGTCGTAAAGAGCGGGAGCTGTCGATATTTGAGAAGTACTTAAATCATCAGACAATTGCAATCAATCAAGTCCCCTGATGATTTTTTCATATATTAGTAGATGACAAAGGAAGTGAAATCCTCGGAAGAGACGACAAAGCACTAAATAGGTGTTTTTGGTAAATTTGTTGAAAAGGGAGTAACGCAAAGATCACCGGGCATTATGAGGCGTAACGTCGGGTTCAGTTTTTAGAGGATTTTCTTTGTGGCGATATAGATGGTAAAACGTTGACATCATGATTTTACCAAGAAGATTGTTTTTGGAAGCAGGTGTGTTGCTGTTATCACGATCTTGACATCAGCTTTTACGGAAGAGGACAACGCTTGGCCCTTCAAAATACTGTGGAACTTTCATTTGAAGAACCCGTTAAAGAAAGTGAAGCAATTAAAGAACGTGCAGACGTAAGTTTAGTGTATTTTACTTGAAGAGAAATGTTTTATCACCGTCGATATGGCGGCGATGGCCCTCGTTTATTAGTCTTTTTGACAGTGAATAATTGTGGACTGTGACTAAGGTTTCAAATCTTGACCAAAACCATTGGGATCGATTGATATAAACATAGACACAAGATATGTCAAACAATCCACTATTGTTTAACGCTCGTCTTACCAAGCCTTTTTGTAACATGGTTTACCAAGCGCTCCCCCCCCACTCCGTCGGGTCCCGGGAATTTGTTATAAAGCACCCGATGCTTTTGATTTTGATAACAGTGAATACTATGGATTCCTCTTTTCAAGGAGTACCGAATACGAATTTTTCTTATGAAGCCTTGTACTATAACAGCAGTTATCATCTTAACTTATTTCTGTAAAGAGACACGACGACAATTTCAAAAGGACAAAATTGCATCCTCAATTGCACCCTCAAAAGCGGGTATTTCGTATATAAAGAATGCTCTCTCTACATCATGGTACAGGGCATACCATCATGCTAAAAGTTGTTGCCTTAGTCTGTCCCTGACAATTATCAGCAGATGAGCTGGTACTCGATCCACCACACCCGCCTGAACGTTTCACGTTGATGTTGTTGAAGGGTTCCCGTGAAGCGTTAATTTCCTCATTGATCATCTGAAAGCATTGTTCACCATTAAGGATTTCCGTTGAAGAAACGTAGTTCAAAGAGTGCGCCATTTTTGCAGAGACCTATCAAAAACTTGCAAAACCTTCGCTGACATTGTTTATAAAACAACCTGTGGTCAATCATTCACAGCGGCAACTTAGGAGTTAATGATATCATACTTCACAGGAAAGTGGGGATGATATATGATATGCATTTTACGAGAGCGGTAACATTTTAACAAAACAATTATCAGTGTCCAAGAATAAAGCACATCGATCTAGGTTTCATCTTTTAAGATGCCCTGTAGAATACGTTATTTTTCAAAGCTTTCTTGTTTAACCCTTCAAAAGAGTAACAATGATGTATTCTATTTTATTTACCCTTTACCGTAGCATTAAAACGGTTCACGGATTCCAAAGACAGATCTTTACGTACATTGAGCCGGAATGTACTGCGAGAAATCGCTGATGAGTCTACTCCTGAAGAAGAAGATAGCAGAGAGTCAAGTCTAGAAAGAAAGCCTGCTCCCACTAAAGAAGAGGACAGAGAGACAAGTCTTGATAGAAAGTCCACTCCTTCTAAAGAAGATGGCAGAGGGCACATTATGATAAGCTATAATTGGACACATCAGGAACGTGCACTGAAAATCAGAGATGATCTTGAGAAAGACGGTTACAAAGTCTGGATCGATGGGACAAGATGGGTATGTTATTTAACCATTTAACAGTTCACGCGTATCTTGCAGGGGCAGATTACCCATTTATGCGTTCGGCCCATAGACCTTACTAAACAATGATCCTGTACAAGGTCCGGGAAAAGATGATTGTCTATATTAAAACTGAAAAGGTTGATCACTAATCTACACCTTATCCAATGACGAGTAACGAATGGAAGAGTTAAGGTATAGATAATCGACAAAAGGACATGTTTTCTCTTGATAAACTCAGTTCATCGCTTTTTCTCTCACGATAAACTACGTTTACCTACTAGTTAGAAAAACTAGTTACAAGGAACCGTGTTATCGAGGAAACATAGTAAAACAAGAGGACAGAAACATAGTGTATCTAAATAACCACGGTTTATCAAGAGAAAACCCGTGTTTATCTAGAAAAAATATTTTGAATCAGAGAGAAAAATTATGTTTATCGAGAAAAAACAGTTTGTCAAGAAAGTTTATCTAGGAAAACTATCAAGATAAACAGAGTTTATCGTGAGAAAAAATGCGTTTATCTAGAAAAAAAAAACCCATAATTTATCAAGATAGAAAAACTAAGTTTATATAGATAAAATAGTGTTTTTCTCTAATGGATAAACTATAAGGTTTCTAGATAAACTATGTTTTTATCTACTGACTTTAAACTATAAGTTATCCTAGATAAATATGTTTTGAGTTATGATAACACAGTTTATCTAGTAAACTACGGTATGTTTGCTCATGATAAAACTTAGTTTCTATTGATAAACTTAGTTTTTACCTATCAATGAAATGCGTTTATCTAGATAAAACATAGTTTATTGGGGCTGTGGTTCAATCGCTGCCATAAGCGCGACTTGTTGTCATTCAAATGATCTTATTGCTCCCTGTTCCCCTTTTCTCCATAAATTTAGAGGACGACATCCTCGAGGCAATGGTGATGCTGTGATGAAGGCTGAAGTAGTTCTGCTGTGTATGTCAGGAACAGTACCATGAAAGTCAATGCGGTCGTTCAGGTAAATAGTCTTAAAACAAATGTTAGTTTTTACTGTATATTGAAATTAGTTAATTGCTATCTGGTATACTGTTTTTTTTTTTTGTAGGTTTTGATACTAGCTCCCACCCAGCGAAAGGAAGAAGGGGGGGGGGGGTAGGACACATCTGCTCGATTGGGCATGTTGCGGGATTTTTTTTCTTCCCCAAACGGTAATCATTGGCGCGGAACCCGGGAACTGCTACGGGAATTACTATGGCCAGGCCTCTCGGCTCCGAGTGACTTGACCAAAGTAAGCTTTTTCACCTTGTTCAAACGATCTAGTAATATCATGATAATGTAAGTTTAAAAAAATTATTCACTTCAAAATCCTTCGGGGTTAGTGGATAACCCCCGACTGCAAAAATAGGCAATTTCAAATAACGGTCGTTTAGATGTAAAATATTCGTGACCAGGCCTCGTTTTAGTCAAGTCTGTGTGAACCTCGATATGCGTAAGAGCGCCCTCTTACCGTGAGTCTTTGAAAAAGACTAGCACCTCGGTTGATTGTTTTTTTTAATTGGTTCTCCCGTAAAATTATACACACACCCTCCTTCGCGCGGACTAATTTCAAAATTAGACAATGACGTGGTGCCCCATTCCCCATTGCCACATTTTCATCTGTCATCTTTGGGTGCTTGTGACCAACCGCCGAACGAACGGGAGAAAAAACAGTCTAATTATTCTTTTGGAATATGGGATTTTCTCCACTGTCATCTATGGGGGGCGTGCTGAAAATTTCTGGAATTCGGATCATTTCAAGTAACTTCAGTAAATAGCTATACCATTTATGAGGAAGTAAAATGCATTTTGGAACAAGGACCTAAAAATCAACAACAGATGACCTCGTTCCCTCCACCCCCTTCTCCTATGAACATAAGCCCGTATGCCACACTAAGAAGACGCATATGGATCCGCTGGATGATGGAAGAAGATTATGAACCCAGGTTGGTTAGACATTCTGAATCGGAACAAAGCTGTATTACCAATTTTGCTCATATAAGACGGCAAACTAAAAGTCCCGCCTGAAAGCAATTGGTAGCCGAGGCCGTGGATCATCCTTGTAAGACGCAGTTGTATAACGCGCCTTCATCTTTTCCCATGCCAGTTTGAGGCTTTACCTACGAATGGTGAACCGTACAAAGGGTCACGAACACTAACAGTAATATATCTTGTTTTGTATACTGAAGTCAGTCCTCTATTTCTAATTTTGGTTATTTATTTATTATTTAATTACAATTTGAGAGGGCCCGAACCCTCCGAGGTATAACCCAACGTGATTAACCAGGGTTATTCCCTCGAACTGACCAGGGCGGCTTGGGACACTCAGGGGGTACCACCCTACTCCTTTCGAAACTGATTGTGATATACATGAACAATATGACTCTTATACATAGGACGGCGGGTTTAACGTCCTTTCCGAAGGACGGGTTTGTCATGGTTCATTTGCCCCAAGTCCATGAAACCACGGGGAGCCGAACCTCTGGTTTTAATGAATCGTTTTTATACAAATTAAATCCAGATTTAGTATCCAATTAATCCTAGCCTTGGCCCTACCGGGGTTGAACCGGGGACCTCCAGCACCAAAGGCGAATATGCTTGTTGGCCATGTTCGCCCTACTAGTTTAGTGGGTAGAAGGGGGTCTCGTATCGATGTCTCTATACCAGAAAAACGCATAGAAAACGATTAGCTATGTTTAAAAAATGTCCCATATACCATTTTATGTAAATTTATGCAAATTAGAGTGTTTTCACCATATCTCAACAACAAGGAACGCAAAATGTTGTTCCTGAGCCATTGTGATATCTTGTTAATCACATTTGTATCATTATCTTGCTTCGGATCTAAGATGGCAGCCAACATGGCCGCTCCAAGGATCTGTAAAAAGTAAAAACGATGTATACCTGTAATATTTAATTGTATCGTAAAAAATAACAATATAATTATAAATTTAATTAAGAGATGTATGTATTTGACTATAAGGAACTCATATCTATCTTGTTTGTATGATATGCATTCTTAAAATTCAATGCAACGACCGATTTTTCCCCCATCAAGAATCATTTAAACAAAGGAAAATTGCCTTATAACTGGATATGTCATCTCATAATAATAATAAAAGTCTAAATTAAAGTATGAGATATGTGTGTTTGACGAGTAAAAATACACAGCTGGCAGTTAGATTTGTTAAAATCTAAGATGGCGGTCAATATGGCCACATTCAAACAATTTAAACCTTAAAAATTACCATATATTTGTCGTATATCTAGACATAGCACCCAGAAAGAATGATAAAAGTACAAATTAAAATATGTCTAATATCATTAGTAACTCATAACTGCTATTTTTGTTTCGGTAGTATTTCTTCAATCAAGATGTTCCGCTACTAGAAACCGCATATTAAGTGTAATATCTGAACATAAAAACAACCAACTGTCCAAAACATGCTGCAGATGAATCAGCAAAAGACGAATTGTCTTCACTGTAAAAAATAACCGTAATTTTACGGACTCTGTAACGAGTACTTAACATTAATTGCGAGAGGCAAAATACGGGAAACCGTGAATATACGATACAATGACCGTACATTTTAATTTTTTATATACTAACAGGCAATTGACCCTTATGTTACGGATTTTCAGTAAATTCACGGGCAATTGACCGTTATTGTACGGGACGTTCGGCATTAACCGGAAAATTTGCTGCTGGGAAATGTCCCGTGTTTTCAAATTAAGGGGCATTTCCCAAACAGTTTAAAATGTACGTGCAATGTCCTGTATATTCACGGTTTCCCTTACTTATTTCTATTCAATTCAAAGTTTTAGAAGAAAGCAAAAGTAAATGGTATCCAGCGACCTATATCTCTAATGTCTCTTAACTGCATTTAATATGCACTTTTAAAAAATCACGCCTTGTTTTAGGGGGAATGCCCTAGATCTAACAAGAAAAATAACGCTAACACTCCCTTTTTTTGGCGGTGATCGCGTCAGGTTGGTAGTTCATTTTCCTCGAGGAACGTTATAGGGATCTGCATACATGCAATATGTACCGTGCACTCTGAGATACTGTAAAAAAACCGCTGGTTTTTTTAAACTCTCAACATCATGATCGGTACCAGTTTTACCTGTATTTTCATATTTTGTCGGTGAAATGCCAATGTGTTCGATTTCTCCTAAAAGCGCGTAAAATTGAATAGAAAATGGGGTTTCGCAGCAAGTTCTTCAGAAAGATGTTTCGGGTCACCAGTCTGCTAAAAAAACCTTTCTTTTCATGATTTTTGTTCATTTTTGTTTCCTTTTCGAATAATAATGAAATTGATGTGGCGGTCAAAGTTATTGAAAAAGCACAGTAGAAGCTCAATGTTTCATTTAAAATCGTGAAAGAGTTTTTAGTATTTTGTGAAAAAAATAGCTCGATCTAAATCGAGGTGGTGGTAACCCCTGGAAAACGTTTCAGCTGCCGGAGGGCGTCACAATGGCTCTGAACGGCTAATAAACGGATCTGAAGTAATTTCCTCCTCTGCATACATGGACGCTTAATGAATATTATCAGCGCTATTATTTGCTGGAGTCATGTAGTATGATGTAGATAAGTGGGGGTGGGTGACGTCTTTCGGGGGGGTTATGGGGTGGGGGGGGTTATAATCATTTAGGATTGTCTAATACTTCCCTTTATGTAGACAAAATATTTTTTGCATATCCATACATCCATGTCCTATCCCTTTGAATATCTTAATTATATTTTCCTCCTTATCCTTCTTAAAAATCTTATTATTTGTAATCAATACCTCTTCTCTTAAGATATTTGCATTACAACCCAAAGAGGCTTTAAAATATTTTTTCTTTTCTTCATTTGATCACGATTCAATGTTACATTTGTATTGTATGAATAATTATACGCTTTCGTTTTGTATATCACTTAGACAGGTACCATTTAACTGACTAACTACCACCGCTACCTCATATTTTATATATAGACAGATTCAATATTTGTGTATACCTCATCATCTCATGTATTCTCTTTCAATATCTTAATAATATTCTCATTATTCTTACAAAGGATTTTATTTAATTGTATCATACCGTCTTCTCTTAGTGGTTTGTATTAAACCCCACGCTTAAAATATGTTCGTTTTTTCTCGTGATACATAATATCCAATGTTACATTTCTACGTTAATAAATAATATATGCTTTCGTTGGATAACTGTATGCGCAACAAAACGAACAGGCTCAGTGACCCATTGTCTACAACGCATTTATAATTAGTGCCTGGCTGCAGCATGAGCCCCCCGAACACCCTTTAGTTTTCGAGTCAAAAAACCGGTAACCTAATTGAACAAAGTGCCTCAGACTATCAAAATGAAGCTTGAAGTCTCAGTGAATCGAAACTGCATGATGCAAAAAATATAAACGTGTTACAGTTGATGTTATGAGGGGGGAAAGGACCCCCTAGGAAACAATCGCCCCAAAAAATGAAATTGAAACACATATGCATCTACTATATAGTACAAATTCAATGCTTTGCGTTATAAGCATGTGTTTGATATGCACTTATCAAGTGTATTTGGTTAGCAAAACCATTTATTTAGACAAATAATTCTAAAGTAATATAGATCAACCATGGTGGGGGGTCCACCGAAAATAGATAAATACCATATATTCATATGATGCCTACAGCCTCTGACTATTTTCTCCCAGGAATTAAAATGCTTAACTATATTGTAACAATCTCAAAAATTTGCTAAAACAAATGATCCATTATCTGGAGGGTAGAGTATAGACATCAAATTGGGGGGTGGGGTTATTGGAGTGAAAACTGTCTATACTTCAAGTGTCTCAAGTTTTTGATAGAATTAACGTAATCATCATATCCCTGTAGAATTAATATTTTTCTCGTCATATTATAACTTATAGTAGCGTAAAAGGACGGGGGGGGGGGGGGCCATGCCACCCCCAGAGAATTTTGACCGGGAAAAAGAGCTTGAAATCTTGATTAAAATCAGTCCTTTTTTTGTTGCCTACCAGGAAATTTTCACTACAAACCATGAAAAAATCTGGTGAGGGGGTGTTCTGTCTTTCTTCCTTCTTCTTCTGCGATTTTATCACTTGTGAAAACAAGATTTTGGAACTCTAATTCTTTGTAATTGTAAACTTATCGTATGCATTTTTTTTTTCATTAAAAATAATAACATTTCTTTCCATGAGATAATTCCACCCCCATAGACAGTAACGGAGCGTGATTTTTAAAATAAACATTAACACTCTGGTTGCCAAAATATTTTTCTGCTAATGTCTGGGCATATTATATTAAACAAAATTAATTAGAAATCCAGAAGATATTTAATTTTGAAACCTTTAATGTGCCGAAGAGAAGCAATTTCATCATATTGCGACGGCATGCCATCGCTGTACAAACCTATATCAAATTACGTTTCTTGTACCCCCACCAAAAAAAAATTGTCCTTCGATAGAGCAGTATAAACATCAAAATTTACAACAAAGTGTATATGCTGTGGAAGCATGGTGTGAAACATCTGTTCATTTTGAGCTATTTTGAACGCATAACCCTTAACCATTTATTCTGCACTTATGACCCCTCAAAGTTTGTCTCTTTGGAGACCCCTTAGGTACCAACGTGAGTGAAAACAGCCATATCTTATATAGCATGGTGGGGAATTGAATGTTGGTACTTTTGGACACCACTGAATAGAAGATACTTAAAACTATTCATTGATACCAAAGTTGCATCAGAGACGTTTGGCCCCTGTTACCCCCCCCCCCCACCCCCCTCCCCCCCCCCAGGTGTGGTCAGTCTGTTGTGGTTAAAAATAGTCTAGTTTAACCAAAGTAAAAAAAAGATATGGCTAAGCAATGTCAAAAGTTATAACTGGTAAAAAAGTCTTTTCAGCCGGTGGGTGGTTTCGGGCCTTCTTCTTCTTATTGGAAAAGGATGTACTGGGATGTGCTGGGATAAGGTATCATTTCCGCCATTTTGGTGTAATGAACCGTCTCTTTTTTCTTGAAAATTGGGATAAGAAGGGTTGCATTTCTGTTTTCACGTAATATTTTTACATTGGTCATCAGTATGGAAGAATGCTTAAAAAACCATAAAGTGAAATAGATCTGCCATAAATACTTTTAACAGTTAGTTTGACTCCTCCAGCTTTGTCCCCAAACCTCCCTAAAACATTTAAGGATGGTAGAAAATCTTATCTTTTTGGTAAATTTTTTCGGGTAGTGGTTCAAACACCCCTCGCCCATTCCCCCTGCCCCACAAACATAAGTGAGAGAGCCCCCCCTCCCTCTGGGATTTTCAGATCATTGTCAATTAATTATGAAGGGTTTCGTATTAGATCTACCAATCAAGGAATTGGTTCATTCCGGGTTTATCTTTCTCTTTCTATAAACCTTAACCCTAGTCCTTAACAAGGGAGGTGGGGAGGTTACTACCACTACCGGTGGCCTATGAACTTTCCCTCCTTTTGTTAAAAATGCCAAACGCTTTTGTAAAAAAGCTTCCAGGTACTCTCTTTTTCCTCATCCTTTCTGGTCTTTAAGGTCGAAAGAAATGTGAATGTAGTAACTTAACCGGAGTTGGGTATGCCCTAACAGTCGAAGGGGGAAAGGTGTGTTGCCCATCCCCAAGAATATTTTATAGTACACTTTTTTTTAAATATTCTGCACAGTATGGGTCAAAAACTCTTGTTTATATAATATTAGTAAATTTCTTATTATTTATAGCGGACAACCGCATAACTCCGAATATTCCTACTTTTTAGCACAAATGGATTTTCCCTATCTTCTGTGGACCTTATGACGTCATTTTGATGGCCCTACTAGGTATGTTTGTTATTATTTGGTAGCAATGGAAAGAAGAAGCCTATACCTTATCCACTGTAAGCAAATCATAAGCATATGATCTTATAACGAACCTTTCCCCGGCATGTGGTAACAACCCCCCGGTTATAAAAGGCTTAAAACAAGGGTTCAAGAGCTTGTGCAAACAATGTGCCAATAGAGCCATGAAACTCTAACTAAAAGGTCTGATTCAATCTTGGTTTCACAATAAACTAAACATAAATCATAGAACCAAAGAGGAATTGCGCTGTAGGTTGTATAAATTTACTTTAACTAATCATTCTAATCACTTCTTCTTTCTCGGCTATAAAAGAGTTAACGCCGCAGGCCTTTTTCCCAGTTTTTAGCTAAGAGCATTTGCGCCTCAGGCCTATAAATTCACTGAACTAACCATTTTCTTACTAAGTATGATTGTGCCAGTTTATCTAACCCTAAACTGAACCTAACCCTTACATGGCGCACCAGACATTTGCAATGGGGGGTGGGGCAGAATCCGGTGCGAGGAATTGTGAGGGGGCTAATTGGTTCATTCTCCATAGACACTGTACAAACGGTCAATTTTGTGGGGGGGGGGGGGGCTGTTGGGTGGCAAAGGTTCTCTGAGCAGAGGGTGGTCCCCCCCTGCTGGTTTACCGGACCCAGCTGGCCCCTTAACCCTAGATAATCAAAGTTGACAACCGTTGGACCGTCATTCAAGTCGGATTCAATCTGGTTTCAAAACTCAACATAAATCAATGAACAAAGAGGAATTGCGCTGTATGGTAATAAATTTCACTTAACTAATCACTTCTTTCCGCTCGGCTAAAAAGAGTTACGCCGCATGCCTATTTTACCATTTTCTTAGCTAAGAAGATTCGCCTCAGGCCTATCAAGTTACTGACTCACCATTTCTTAGGCTAAGCTTATTGTGCCAGTTATCTACCCCTAAAACTAACCCAACCCTTTACCAGTGCGCAAACCATGACATTTGCAATGGGGGGGGGGGGCAAGATCGGGTTGGGGCCGAGGCACATTGTGAGGGGGTGAATTTTGGGTCATTCTCCATATACACTGTACAAACTGTCAATCATTGGGGGGGCTGGTGGGGTGGCAAGGGTTCTGAGTCAGAGGTTTCCCCCCTGCTGGTTACTAAGCCAGCCTTTTTTACCCCTTACCCTAATATATCATAAGTTGACAACCGGGTGGACCGTCATCGCTTGACAAGATGTCCTTAGACTGTATAATAGTAAATAATCAGGTTTATTTCCCCCGATTGCACAATGAACACCACTCCCCCCCCCCACACACCACACAAGTCCGACACAAACCAAAAAAAATCACAATGCTCCTTGCATATAATTTCGATTACTATGAAACCATCAATGTTTTTTTTCTCTTTTGCAAACGTATAGTGGTCAAAGCATTCTTGCAGGCCCATCTCAAAACAGCAATTGGGGGTGGGGGGTAGGATGGGGGGGGGGGCGGGGAAAGAACGGCTATTTATTCCCTTTTAGAAGGTTTCCGGTGCCCAATTGTGTGGTTAGCGGGACCAACTCCCAGACTTGTGATAAACAATATCAACAAGAGCATTTTATTCAAAATCTTCATACTGAAAATAGGGGGTGTAACCTTTGACCCCCATAACTTAATGTGTACACGTTTTTTATTTTGCAATCATGCATTTTCTGACTCCTGGGACCTTCCTACAATTTGAGATATGACACCTTTGTTCAATAGGTCCCACCTATCGATCGAAAATAAATGGGCCTCTGCTGCAGCACTTATTCCGTAATGTCCAAGACGGAATAAGCGTGTAAACCAATGGATTCACTGAGCCTGTTTTCGTTTCGTTGCGGCAAAATAAAGTAAGCGCTTTTCGTTTTGTATATCACATTAGGGATAAACCCCGGAATGACAAGGACGGATTGTAAAATCCGCAAGGAAAGTGCTTTTGTGCCACACTAGCCCCAATTGTTTGTTTGGGGTGGATTTGTCACAGGGTTGACCTTTGACAAAATATGGGCCTTTTTGCTGGACGAACTTTGCGAAAGTTGCCTTTTTTTTTACATTATCTGCTTTTTTTTTTTCGCCAAAAGACCACTAGTTTTCATGCTGTGCTCGCAAACACCAAATTTTAGATCTTTTTTGGACCTTTGTATGGGGGCGAGGGACTCTCAACCGCACCTCTTCGTCCTGGTCACACTCTTTTTTTTATCTCCCCCCCCTGCTTGAAAGCATAGGGGGATTTTAACAAGTAAGCCGATTTCAAACAACCAATTTTGGAACATATGTGAATGATGTCAAAGTTCATGAACCAATGTTCAAAGGTTATCTGAGGACGGAGGTCATATTCCATGTGGATGTGTTCCAGTTTGGTTAGGTTTTTCGTTTTGCAGTTTGGTAAAAGTTTGTTCGTTTTTCATTCAGGTCTTCATTCGAAAGTTGAAGTCCGATTGAAACCAGATTTGTGGTCAAGGTGCAATAGGGCTTCATATATGTGGATTATGTTAAAGGTCATGGACCAGGTCAAGTTCCTCTGAGGCTATGTTCCATACTACCATCTTTCCAGGGGTCACGCAAGTTTACTGTATTGTTTTATTATGAAACCGTGATTGTGCTTTCTTAATGTACGTTTTTTATACAGTATTATTACCTACAACCCCATCTTTTACATATTACATTTCTGTTTGTATGATATATACCGCTTTTCGTTCACTTATTGGACTGTATAATTGTGTTTATACAGTATTCTATACCTACTACCCTCATATTAGCTATAGCCAAAATAAAATACTTTTGTTGCATTCCCTTCATCATAATTTTCTAAACCCTTCAAATATCTTAATTTATTATTATTTTATTATTAATAAAGATTTTATTATAGTAAATCATACTCTATCTCTCAATGTTTTTTCTTATTAACATGTATACGGTATCCCACCATTGGAACTAATCTGCGACCCCTCCACAAATAGTCCACTAGTGGAATAATTGCGCACAGGATCCTCAAATAGTCCACTAGTGGAATAATTGCGCACGGGTGCGCAAAAACTCCTTCACTATAATAAGGAAACGGTGGATCATTTCCGCGCACGGGATCCTCATAGTGCGCTAGTGGAATATGCGCACGGGATCCTCAAATAGTCCGCTAGTGGGATAATTGCGCACGGTGTACGCTGAAAACTCCTTCTCTATAAGGAAACGATGGATCATTTCCGCGCACGGGATCCTCAAATAGGCCTCTGGTGGACATTATGTAAACTGTGGGTCGTTTGCTCACTAGCAGTAGAAACAGTGGTAAAATACCCTCAAAATTGGCGTTTTTGACACTTCAATTTACAACCGCTTGAGAACGCGAGTTCTGTTTGATTCCTAGAACGTAGCATTTTAAACCTTATTTTATTAATTTTCTCTACATATATAATTCAATTGCTCTTAAATTGAAGATAGTAGTGCGTTTTTTCGTTTTAAAATTATACGTTTTAGCTTCTGCGAAATACCGTAAAAAAGCCGCTTTTTGCCCTTCAATCTAAAACCACTTGAGAACGCAGGTTCTGTTCGATTTCTAGAATGTAGCATTTTAAACTTTATTTTATTAGTTTTCTATGCATATATAATTTAATTACTATTAAATTCTAGATAATAGTGCGTTTCTCGTTTTAAGATCATACGTTTTAGTCTTCCGTACATACAAAACCCTGCGAAATACCGTCCAAAAAGCCGTTTTTGCACTTCAATATACAACCACTTGAGAACGCAAGTTCTGTTGGATTTCTAGAACGTAGCATTTTAAACTTTATTTTATTAGTTTTCTATACATATATAATTTAATTACTATTAAATTGTAGATAATAGTGCGTTTTTTCGTTTTAAAAACAGACGTAACTCATTAAAACCGATCACTTAAAACATTTTTTTCTCACCTTGATCATAATATCCAAAGTTACATTTCTTTTGTATGAATAATATACAAGTTTCGTTTTTTTAATCAATTGTGTGGAACGATGTATGAAATAAAATCGTCTTGAATCTTGAAGCCATGGAAAGGATGGAAATCCACAAGGAAGATGCTTTTGTGAGTTCCGCGAACGAATTACAAAAAGGAAACAGTGGCACAAATATATTTTCACTGAAAAAAAACCGAGAAAAGCGGAGTGCATTATCTGTCTCCTGACTGACTTACATCGACTATTTAAGGGACACAATGGCATGAAAAATACTCAGACATAATGAAATGGACCCTAACTGAAATCACTTCCGCAAATTTGAAACAATGTGAGTGTTTACATTTTGTAAAAAAGGAGTAACTAATATTATTTTTCTTGTAAGCTTCACTTCTCTGCCACAGACAGCCAAGGATGCATGCTGACATTACTGTCAGTATTTTATCAAACTTGGAAAGCATGTAGTGGAGCGGTCAGGACTGCAAATTGGTCGGGAACCCCTCCCCTCGGTACAACAAAATACAACCACTTTTTTTCGAATGATAATAATGTATAATTTACGAAAATGATGGTTGTGGTAAAAAAATTTGGTGGCAGGGGTGTTTTTTTGGCCAAAAAACTCTATTTTGGGGCTAAAAATTAAGAAAAATCACGATTTTTATATTTTTAAGCCAAAAACACTAGGATCTGATGTCGTGGTATTGTGTTAATCATAGATCTTTAATTTATAGATTGCATGAATAATCAAGATGCTACTTTTTGGCGTAAAAAAGGGTATAAATTGGGGTGTTTTTGTATGAAAAGGTCATTTTTTGGCTAAAAATAAGGAAAATTAGGATTTTCTCCTACGAAAATGGACAAAAGCACCATATTTTACGTGTAGCATCAAGTTTTTAGATCTATTTTCAATATTGTCGGAAGAGCCTGTAAAACTTTAGCAGGTGTGTTTATATCCAAAAGGCAAGAAATCCTGTTTTGGTTAAACAAATTGAAAAACGCGGACGAAATACACACGGAATTAAAAGCACCTAAAATGGGATGTTGGTTGTGTGGTAATGGACTTCTCTCTGTAGATTTGATTTCCTGTTTACCAAAAGCAGCAGGAAAGATTAAAAAAGCAGGGTTTTGATTTTTATTAAAAAATGTAAGTTTCGTTTTAAAAATGGCATTATTAAAAAATTTCATTTTACATATTTGTTACCTACTGTATTCTGATAGGAGTTCTCAGTATTAAATACCAGTTTTCTATTAATTAGTAGTTTGAGGTGAGTAATAGGACAGATAAAATTACAAAGTTTTTATATCATTTTAGGTGGTCCAATGCAATCGGAAAGACCTTATGTCGAAATAATATTTCGGGGTCTGCGTGGCCGTCCGTGTCTGTCAAACATTTTAGTATACACCTTTTGATAATTGGTTTTTGTTGTACATTGAGACGAGAAGATCGAGAATATCTTCTTGCTTGGGACAAGGGGCTTACGTAGGGTAACACATGAGGCTGTCAAAGGTCATTCAGAAACTTTGAGAATGGCAGTTGTTGAATGTGAAAAGGGCCCAAACTAGATGGAGGAAAAAGCTAACAGAGAGCAATAGGATTTGCTCAACGAAAAATCGAAAAAAAAATCTGTCACACATACAAGATTTTCGCATGTTCGTAACACGTTTTAGGTACGATATACCCATAAGTTATAGGCCAAAAGCAACCTAATAAGGAACACAAGACACTACAACACGTAAATGGATGGAAGATTCATATCTTTTGGGACACTGGGGTTTTCTCCTTTTCTATTCAAATTTCGCTTAGGAATTATTCTACAGACTATTCTTCACTATTCATAAGCTATTCCCTGCAAATTTCAAAAATGTTACTCTTTCGGGTGGATTACTTTATCGTTAGCCAAAAATGCCTTGATTATATAAGACATTATCTATTTTTCTAAACGCCTCCGAAGATCATGTGTTATTGTGATATTGAGTGGAAAAATATACGTTTCCTCAAATGGTTTCTAAAAACCACGAATAATAGTTTAAAACTTTAGCTACACATTAAAAACCCCTGTTTTATGCTCTAAATATAGTTGAAAATACTTGAAATTACCATTGGCCCTTAAGTTTAGATATGATGTTAAACATGTCAAACTTGGCCAATTTAGTCAAAAACATGAATTTCTGGGAAGGAAGAAATATAATTTTTGAGATCTATGTAACAAGTCCTATCTAAGTAGATTTTAGAGATGTCATTATGTCATACCTCAACAGCTAAAAAAAGCCCCATTTAACTGGGGAAAAGTGGTACATTCGCAACCAGTCTATGAAAAATCAGAACATGTATTTCACCGTGATTCTTTGAAATTTATGCGATTTTGAGATCATCTTGTGAAATGTTCATTCGTTCTCCAAATTCCTCCAGATTTTTTTTTTTATCATTTCTCAGGACTCAATCAAGCCCTATATGTGATTTTAAGGAATCATGTGCAACTGTTGGTTACAAAATTTATGCGCTGGAGGTAATTGGTTGCGATTTTATGGGAAAACTCTGTGCAATTTGACAGAATTGTGTGCGATTAACAGAACCTTGTGTTTAATCGAACTTGTGCGATTTAACATAAATCGGTTGCAATTTAGGAAAACACTGGGGATGAGTTTACAAATTTCGATTGAATTTTGTGATTTTGCAGTGATATTTACGTTATGCTTAAAAAAAATCTTGTGCGATTTTACAAATTTGTATCGCTTTTGCAAAATAATGGCAAAGTACTTAAATTTGGCTTAAAAAGCAAGGTTACAAACTTCACATACATTTTACTATAATGGCATCAAGACAACATGAGAAGAGTACTTCCTTAGGGAAGGTTTTAATTTTCTATCATTAAATGTTCATGGTATTAGAGGTTTTGCTAAACGCCAAAAAGTGTTAAATTGGCTTCGCAAAAGAAAGAAAGCTGATGTCTTTACTATTACAAGAAACATTAACAGTACAAAAGATGTTGACAGATTTTGGAACCGCAATGGAAGGGGGATTATTTTGTTGTCTCAAGGCACAACTCACAGTAAAAGGTGTAGCAATTATTAAGCCAGAATTGGATTTTGAAATTTAAGATAGTAAATCGATTTCTAGTGGCCGTTATTATTATACATGGAGGTTGTTATTAAAGGGCAGTGTTATGGTTATATAAATGTGTACGGCTGTACAAGTAAACAAGGGATCAGGAGGAAACATTTTGGGATAATTTGAGAGAAATCCATATTTTATAGTATTGATGCTTTTGATGAGAAATGTTTTGGTTATGGTGGTGATCTGAAAATGTTAATGAACATTAATTTGGATCGTGATGGTGGTAACCCTAGTTACGATGTGAAGGTCAGGGAAAAGATTGACGATTTTATGAATGATTTTGATGAGTTGATATTTTGGGGGAGGATCAGAAACCCATATTTACGTCAATATACATGGAGACAAAAAAACCCTCTTATTCAGAGTAGGTCGATATGTCTATTTTTTTTATTTTTATTTGGCTAATTTCAAAATAATTTACAAGATTGTCCATAAAAGATACAGGTATCAAACCTGCCATCGGCACAGACCACTCTTAATAAATGAAATATTGATGATGGAGTTGATTGAAAGTAATCAAGGACCCCAA
>JAMKCH010006828.1:0-55806 GCA_023653785.1 Ophioderma brevispina | reverse complement strand
TCGCTTGCCAGCGATCGGTTCTCAGTTGGCTTCTTCGCAGTGGCTGCATTGCAGGGAATGGGTGCGCAATCCTTGGCACTTGCATTCATGGCTGTTGATTTGCATGTCGGCTGATGGGTGCGCTGCCACCCAGTGTTGGTCCCCCTGTCGGCTCCCTTTGGGATCGGGGAATTTACACGGAGTCTGTTTGCCATCCCCATTGGTTCACCTGGATCGACGATGAGTAGTCCAAATGATGTTCCTCCTCTGCCTTGAACGAGGTGGTTTGTCGGCAGCCATCTGGCCAGCAAGGGTTTGTGCCTTGAAAAGTTTGGGTGTCGCCTCGGTCAAGAGGGTCCCCAGAGTTCCATGCCTAGTTAGACCGGACAATGAATCCATCAGCTGATTAGATACGGATATTCACTATGATTTTGGACTAAAATGATGAATAATGAACAGTTGGATGCTATGATGTTGGACTAAAATGTACGAATGAAACAGCTCTAGGAAGGTGCACGAGATGCTTGCTGGATTCCTTCGTCATCAATAAAGGGTGACCGCATAACATTTCCGCTTTCCAGCCATGATCATGTGTTAAAGGCGAGAAAAATCAAGACAGATTGAACAAGGGCCTTCTGCTGCTGACTTGAACTTATTGACTTGCTTGTGGAAAGCATGAAATAGGGCCAGGTGCAATGGAGACCTCAAAGGGGTGCTTGATAGAGTGAATTATTGCCGTGGTATTGCTATTTTTTAATTTTAGGGGGGGAATATGCTCAGGCAGCCAAATCGCGAAAGCCTGCTTTATTTGCTAGTGTTGCTTTATTCCGGCTGAACATTAAAACTGGATCTTCATTTTGGAACATCCCTTTCAGACTGCTGTTGGTCCTTGCGGCATGATGATGGCTTATCAGACAAACAAGTGAAGTTGCAATTCTTCTTTGATTATTCAAACGTTCCTCCTTTGGTTTTTACTCGTCTCCGTTTACAAAAGTACTCCAGAGCATATTCTGATTGTGATTCCGTGAAAATGTATTGCAGAAACGACCCTCCGAATGAGTTCCATCATAAGCAGGATAATTTGGTCTGCCAAAGGCAAAGAAAATATGGGGGTTAAGCAGCAGGGGTGAAAGGCAGCAATTCACATCGCTCTGGGGATCGCTCGGTCACCCAAGACCGTGCTTTCGATTCTCCTTTGAATGAAAGAGTGAAACTCAGTTCTAAATAGAGGGTACAGATTTCCTTGGTATGGAAAGCCAAAGATGTCATTCGAAGTGTATATAGGCATACTAATAGCTTAGCTTATTTCTGCCGCATTATGTCTATGTTTTTAATCTCCCGGCCTCGTAAAACCGTATTATTATTTCTATTTCCTCGTATATTATGGGGGTGGGTTAGCGCAGTGGGTATTCCCTCGCTTAGTTACCACTGGTCCCTGCGTTTCCATGTGCGGTTGGTTTCCAGTCCATACTTGCATCGCGGGTTTTCTCCGGGGGTATTCCGGTTTCCTCCTGCTTCTAAAACTGATTTTCTTCCCTATTAAGGTGTTTAATGATGTAAACGTGAATTGAAATAAAAGTTCTTCAGACAATGATATGACACCAATAGTGTTGGTGTGTTAAATACTATACCTCTCTTTATTATTATTACTATGCCCGTGACAGCGGGCATGTATTTGCTTATGCTGTTTAGTTATATCATTGCGGTGCAAGCCGAATGATTACGTCCTCTCGATTCTTTCTTCTTTCTTCTGTCTTTGTTTGTACCTCGCTTTACACTGCTATGTGCAAACGTTTGGTCAGCATTGTAAAGAGAATTGGCCCACAAGAACCCCTGACCAAGCTTCATATAGGGTATTCACATTTTGACCATAGGGGTTCACGCGTCGGGTCAATAGCGGGCATTGTCCCGCTAACACCCTTTTTCCCTACTGTCTTCCCAACAGTTCGCATGTGCTATCGATGCCATTCGTCACAGTGTGCTGCCAGAGCCTGGGCCATCTGGCTTGTACACAGATTTTTAATCCAAAGTCATTTAGGGCCAAAAAAAGGGGCAGTCTCTCCAACCCTTAGTAATATTTCAAAATGCTTAATAGGCTTACACAGTTGGTGATCTGAACCAGGGACTTCGTCAGAAAACCCGGACCAAGTGCCATACAGGGTGTTCACGCTTGGGGGTCATCAAAGGTCAACAGGGGTCATTACATGTCAGTCGCTCTTACCCTCCTTTTTGCTGTTTCTGCCAACAAAACAATTGCGATATCACTAGACTGGTCAGAAGAACCCGCGGACCAAGGCCCATATTTGGCTGGCAGAGCTTTTGAATAAATAGTCATTCAGGGGTCAACCAGGGGCAATCCTCTCTAACCCTCAATTTACAAGCCCTTCGGTTACCAATCCCGCTACCTGCGCGCCCCGCCCTATTCGTTTCAAGCAACTGGGCCCAGGTACCATCTCGCCCCACATATACAACGAGCACAAGTAGTACCAACTCGCCCAACGTATATCGTATTCAAACGGCCACAGGTTTCATTACCTAGCCGTGTACGAAGCACGGCTAGTTCTTGTATATATTAGAGATGTCTTCTTTCCTAGCCTGTGCGAACACGCTGGGCTTGTATCGTGCGATTTCTTTCCTTCCCCTCATCTTTTGTTTTTCCCACCCACTTCCGGTAACTTTCAAAATGGACTATGCCAAAACGGTTTAGTCCGATTGCCACGAATTGGTCAGAAGACCACTGACCCAAGGCCCCTATAGGGTGTACACGGATTTGGGTCAAAGTGCACGTGGCCGATTAAAGGGACATTCGTCGGAACTCTATAAAAGCCTTTTTCTGCCACAGAAGAAGTGCTATGATCACCGGATGTTGTCAGAGAACCACTGACCCAAGACCCCATGGTGTAAACAGATTGGGGTCAAAGTCTAAGTTGGACCGATTGTAAGGGTCATTCTTCGGACTCTTCAATTCCTTCTTTTGCACAAAGCATTGCTATAATCACCAGACTTGCTCAGAAGAACCCTGACCCCAGACTCCTATGAGTTTTGTACACAGAATTTTATCGAAGGTCTTTAAGGGGTCATTAAGGGGACACTTCCGTCTGATTCAAAAATTCAATTTGCCATATGCCAAAGTAGGCATGTTACATGATTCATGCATATGAATCACCTTGAGACCCTTCACCAAAGTTGTGTTAAACTATGGGGTCAAAGGTCCATTAAAAGGGGAACGTCCGTCAATATGGAAAAATCGTTCAAAAATTCATATCTGCCTTTGCATGTACCATGTCACGTGACTCATGCATTGAAGCAGCTTGAGACCCTTCACCAAAGGTGTGCTCATTATGGTCAAGCTAAAGGGGAACTTCCGGTCCTTAATGTGAAATCTTCAAAAATCATATCTGCCATTTGCAAGGTACCATGTTGACGTGACTCATGCCTTATGAAGTGCTGAGTCCTTCACCAAAAGGTGTGCTCATAGTGGGGTCAAGGTCATAAAGGGAAACTACCGGTCCTTAATGTAAAAAATCTTTCAAAACTTCATATCTGTTATTGCAAGGTAACCATGGTTCACGTGACTCCTGCAGACGAATCAGCTTAGACCTTCACAAATTGTGCTCATCATGGGTCAAGGTCATTAAAAGTAAACTCCGGTTCTTAAATGTGAAAAATATTTTAAAAATCATAGGTGCGATATGCAACATTGATGATCACGTGACCCATGCATGTTTTTTTTTTTTTTATTTTATTTAGGAACAGCTCAGACTCTAAACAAATTTGTGCTGGCATGGGTTCAGGTCTTGTACTCCCACTATTAGGTTCGTGCTCTCGAGCCAATTTGCCTCTCTTTATATTATGTTACTTAGATTAATTTATAATATTTTTATGGCTAAGTTATAAGGTTAACTCATTCAAAGTGAAATAAATATATTAAACATTGCTAACTCTTTGGGCCTGTAACAAAGAGTGGGGTCAAAGGTCACATGGACAGTGCAAATAGTAACCGCATGATATATCCGTGCTTTCTAATAACGCACAATCATGCTATCTTCTCCTTCTTCTTCTCCCGACCATCGCTTTTTCGACTTCTTCTGCCCTTCTTCTGCCAAACGGCTGGGCCGTATTGACCAAAATCTGTCAGAAGAACCACTGACCCAAGCTAACATCAGGGGTACATAGTTTGACCTGTTGACCGCTCGTAGGGGTCAATAGAGGTCAAAACTAAAAATCTTTGTGCCGCCTACTTCTTCTCCAGATAAGGTCGGCTACTTGGCTGAAATTCTCATGAGCATCGTCTTTGGACAGTGTATACAGCTTGTACACGGAATTAATATCGGAAGTCCATTAACATCAAAATGGCGGCATTATCCTTAATTAAGAGTCAAAAATGCTATAATCTAAAATCGATACACTTGGATAGGTGAGTCTGTGCAAAAGTTGCGGATAATGTCGAGACTAATCACGTGACAGAATATTGGCCCCAGGTCACGTGTACGATATGGCAAATACGCTATAACGCATCAAACCAAGTAGATCAGTTAGTCAAATGTTTCACAAGAACCACGGGAAAAGGCTCTATTTCTTATTTGCACAATATGGGGTCAAGGTCAAATATGGGGTCATCTAGAGTCAAATATAAAAGAAGCGGATTACCTACATAGCTATGCCATCTTGTAGCATCAATGAAAAGTGAAAAAGTGTCCACAGTAACCCCGCTCTAAGAGCTCGTTAAGGTCAAGGGTCAATATGACTTCATCATACGTACGGGCATATCTCCTGGAGTTGTTCTAGTTATTTTTATCATTATCATTGATTGCTTAATGTTTGTGTTTCGATAACATATTGAATGTGCCACTTCATGTTTTCATTGTGTTTTTGCACAGCCCCTTTTTAGTCGCTTTGAGACCAATTGTTTTCAATATAATTCCCATTTCCCATAGCTGAAATTTAGAGAAATATAGAGTAACAAGTTATTAAACTATATGCTCTTTACATGCTTACGTACCCTTGTCAACATGGTAAAATACAGATTATGTGAAAATAACAAAATAATAAACGATGATGTCCAAGAACAATTGCAGCAAAAATATCGCAATTTCATGGCTTTCGATCCCTTCAGGGATGGTGGGAGTCTGATCAAATAGTCATCACATACCATGAACCTCTGACCCCAGGGTCACACCATGTCCATCATTAGAAAGTAATTTATTTGACATCGGACAGGGCCTAAAGGTATATAATGGTTATTTTTAACCATATAAAATGTATTAATAGGTCGAGGAAGGAGAAACTGTCTTTTAAGCGACCCCGACCCCCTTAATTTTGAGGCAGTATAGGTCTACGTAGTGATCTCATATAACAAGCTGTAGCAAAAAAAGTGTTGATACCACAATTTGACTCCACTAACTACCTGTGAGGCTGTAGAGGTCCATATAACTTCTTAGGCATCAAACCTTGGATGTATGTGACTTGAACGAGTCGCTTTTTAGAGCCCCTACAGCTTTAGCTCCTGCTCTAGTAGATGACAGTCCCGGATCCCGCATTGCAGTGACAACAACTTGCCGCTGTACGCTGTGTCACTGCACTCAGTCTGTTGCGGCGCGTTGCTACATAGTTACACAAAGCCACAGCGAAATGGTGTTTTAACCCATAAGGCATCAGCGACGCCGTTAGCTAGCAACCGACCCGTTTTTCCGGTTATTTCCATAGTAACTGAATAGCTTTTTATAAATGAATGTCCAAACGCCACCAATGGCCTGGTAGACCCAACCAATTTACACAAATCATAATCGAGATGAGTCCATCTCTGAAACACTCGGGAAAGGGTGAGAATCTTCTTTTATTAATATACGATTCCAGGTAATTTGTATTTAATTAACTAAACCACAATAAGATTGATTATTTTATGAAGAGTTTGATACCAAAATCAGCTTAATTATAGTCTGATTTTTATTCGCGTCACTTCATGCATAGTTCGACGGTACTGTTACAGGCCCTAGAATTTGCAATGATTATTTCACTTTGAGCAATTAGTCATACTTAGCACATACATTATAAATTAGTCTACGTAATACAGATGGGATATACCTGGTTGTGTGCATACCGGGTTGTATTAGCAATTAGAATTCAAGAGAACCGCGGCAGAATGTTCTGGAGGTTACTTAAGACTAGGAGATCAGACTACCCTAACTCAAGGTGATATGTGTGCTGGCCATAGGTGCGCACTGCTGTATAATTACACAGTCCGTGAGTAGCTCTGCTAGGAGATCCTAATCTATGCAGTCATGTGAATAATAGAGGCATTTCCAAGTATGATGTAATGAACTAGATTTAGCACATACTCAATAAGAGGACCAAGATCCTTCTATATTGTTTTAGAGGCATATATACCGCCCTGGTGAAGAATGATTCAAGTATCACAACATCTTACTCCAACTTATTAAGATAGTTTCTTAACATCGTGCTCCAATTATTAGCCAGAGTTTCCCAGTTGACAGTTACCAGTAATCACAATTCTAGTAACTAATCTCCCATATAGTGGACCTTGTCATAGTTATCTCAGCTCCGCAGTGTTCGTCCGATTGTGTAGCTGGGTTCGGTTTTGTATTCAGTGGCCTCTGAGTGTATCCAGGATAACACTTACAGCACTTTTGGACTTTATCTTTAGTCGACCTCGAGCTTCGGGATCATTAGGAGCTTGTTTTTCTTCAGTAAGGACAAGTCGTCCGTGGACCGTTCCGCTATTGCAAATTGTTAAGTTCCCAGGTCTATTACACAGAAAGATGGTGAGTCTGATAAATGTTAGGGAAGACTTTGAACCATTTGTTGTGGAGGGTTTCATGTCGCTTGTGGTGACAATGCTGACCAAATCCTATAAAGATTCATGCGGGACACATGTTGTGCCCAGTCATTAATTTTGTAGGTCATGTGCCCTTTATGTGAATTAGTGCAACAGGTGAAATGCTTTGATCCATGTAGAGGATGGTGTTATTAGTGTCCCGCTTCACAAGGTGAATTTGAAGTCTGATTTGGTCCCAGTACAGTCATAGTAAGGAGTAAGACCTGAACTCCCAGTCAAAGGTGTTTCAATGTATAGGGAAGATTTGTGCAGGCGGGAAAGTACATCCCGAACCATTCGTTACCCACAATCCCTGCACCGAAATAGATAGTGATATAAGAATAGTACAGTTTATCCAGCATGTGCTTACGAGAGTATGGCTAGGAAATCCATGCTTGAAGCAATAGTGAATAGTAAGGGAGGAATACCTTTGTCCCCCATTTAGATTTAAGAGGACCTTTCATGACAAATTTAGATGAACCAGGTCAACTTCCCTCTTCAGGGGAGACAGTTCTCCAACACCAAAGGCAGGCCCTTGAGCAATTGCATAGTGGGGATAATGATGATAATCCCTTAAGTCATAACAATTATCATGAACAGTAGAAATGCCTCCCGCACTCAAGAATCTTAGTCAAAGGGCAGGAATCCTGCAGGAGTCTGAGGACGTTCCTGGGTGTTTTTACAACCCACTGGGTGCTGATGAGGAAATGGAGGCCACCTGATGCTTCCCGGCCATGATAGTGGAAGTTGTGTCTCAATATAGTTGTCCCAAAGGTTTATCATAGGGAGGTCATCAGCAGTGCCCATGATAGTCCTATGGCAGGACATTTATGAGTCAAGAAAGACAATGATAGGATTTTGAAGCCACGTTTGGTTCCCTACACTTCGAAAGGATGTTTCTGAATACTGTAGGTCTTGCCATACTTGTCAAGTTTGGCAAGCCTATCCGAAAAACCGCCAGCTCCTCTAACCGAGACCAGCATTTGAAGAGCGATTTAGTAGGGTCATAGTTGATTGTGTAGGACCTCTCCCTAGGACTAATTCGGGTAATCATACCTATTGACTATCATGTGTTCCTCTACCAGGTTTCCCTGAAGCCATACCCTTGAGAAATATTAAGCTAAAACCGTGTAACGGCTTTTGAGCCAAGTTTTTCACTCTGTAGGCCTACCTACGTCAATTCAGTCAGATCAGGTGTCAAATTTGACATCTGGCCTCTTTCGCAGGATGTCTGAGTTCGGGATAGAACAGTATCTGTCCAGTGCTTACCATGCCTATTCCCAAGGAGCCTTTGAAAGATTCCTCAACGCTAGATATGATTAGGACTTACTGTTGATTTGAGAAGGACGGGGATGAGGGAGTTCACTTGTTTATGTTTGCGGCAAGGGAAGCAGTTCAGAAACCCTGGTTTTTCGTCCCTTTGAGTTAGTTTTTGGCGAACAGTGCGCGGTCCCTTAAACTCCTAAAGGAGAAATGGTCTCGAATGATGAACTGACACCAACCTTTGGACTCTGTTTCCAAATTTAAGTATAGGCTCGGAATATGGCAATGAAATTGCCAGGGGAATTTGAAGCAAGCCCATACCAAATGAATAAGTGGGATGACCCAAGATTCAAGAGTAGGTCTTTATGCCAGGAGACCAAGTGTTCGTCTTGTTTTCAATCCGGACAGCCACTGCCGCAGAATACCATGGTCCCATACAGTAGAATCACATAATAAAGTTGACTACATAGTCAAAACGCCAGATATGCGTAAGAGAAGGCAATTATGCCATGTAAATATGTTGAAGGAGTATTTAAGTAGAAATGATTATGCATTGCAAAACCAGTGTGCTCTGTGTCTTACTGAGGAAAGTAAACCGGATGACAATCATGAATCTGAATTTGTAAATAATGCAACAATTGATGACCAGCAGCATGACTATCCAATCAATTTGCAAATTCAGATGTGGCTCAGATTTGGTACAAAACTAGGCCATCTTTCAGAAAAATCAGCAGTGGTGAAATCAAGCAGTTGATTCATGAGTTTGAGGATAGTTTTTTCCTGATGTCCCTAGTAGAACCACTGCTTGCTTATCATGATGTTGATGTGGGTGATGTCACCATAAACAGCACCCTACAGAGTAAATCCTATGAAAAAAGAACACTCAACAAAGAGATAGAGTACATGTTGAACATAAATAATTGAAGCAAGCAAAAGTGGATGGAGTTCCCCATGTATTTTTGGTTCCAAAACCTTATGGTTCCCTTAGATTTGTGACAGACTGCAGAGGTAAAATCAAATGTTTCAAAGACGATTCATTTCCGATACCTCGTATGGATGATTGCATGACAAAAATTGGCAATTCAAGTATGTCAGCAGTTTAACCTTTTTAAAGGGGTATTGGCAGGATCCCCTTACTGATCGTGCAACAAGAATTTCGGCATTTTCACGCCGGATGGGCTTTTTCAGTTCGGGTTTATGCCGTTCGGTATGAAAAATGCACCGGCAACCTTCCAAGACTGGTAAATCATAGTTGCTGACATATAAGGCTGTGAAGCGTATGTTTATGATTTGATTGTGTACAGTCAATCTTGGGAACAGCACATTGGCAGCTCCATCGCTTGTTTCAGAACTTGTCAGAAAACACACTTGACAGTCAATTTAGTCAAGAGGAGTTTTGCCATGCCCATGTCACTTATTTAGGTCATGTATAGGTCAAGGCAGGTCAAGCCTGTCTGCTAAAGTTGAAGCAATTATAAGTTCCCCACCCTAGTACAGGAAAGAAATTCAGAGATTCTTAGGTATGGCTGGATCTCCAGGAAGTTTGTTCAAACTTTTCAGAGGCGCGTGTGTCAGTGATGAGCATTCGGCTCGTGATAGGAAGGTCGTGGGTTCGAGTCCCACTGTTGCCACCGCGTTGTGTCCTTGGCAAGACACTTATCTCGATTTGCCTCTCTCCCCCGGGTGTTAAATGGGGAGCTGCTAGGTGACTATTGTCCATGTGAGCGCCGCCCAAAGGTATGATTATGCCTTGGGTAGGTATGGCCAGCTTGACGTTTCCGAAGGTAGCGGTATAATTGTAAAGCGCTTTGATACACTTGAAAAGCGCTATATAAATGCTGCAATTTATTATATTATTTATAGTATTGCCAGTCCTTTGACAAATTTGGCTAGGCCGGGGAAAATGTCAATTTGTTTGGTCGCACGAATGTGAAATTAGTTTCCAGAAAATCAAAGCCATACTGATTAGTGAACCAGTTCTGATTGCACCAGACTTTCAGGACCAATTCAAGTTGGCCATAGATGCCAGGTGACATAGGGTGTGGTGGAGTTCTTATCAAGAAGGAGAAGACGGAATAGACCACCATATTTCGTATTTCTCCAGAAGTTTCACAAAAAAAAATTTACTCCACTATTGAGAATGATTGTCTTGCTCTGATTGGGCATTAGGCAGTTTGATGTATATTTGGGCACCACAGTGCACCCGGTGCTGTGTTTCACAATCACAACCGGGCCCTCACCTTCATCCACAGGTAGTGGAAATCACGAAGAATCAGCTGGTGAGGTGTGGGAGTGGGGGGGGGGGGTTGACCTTGCAAGAGTAAAACCTAAGACATCAGACCCCTCAAAGGCAAGATAATGTGATGGCTGATGCCTTACCCAGAATTGTAATCGTTAAGTCAGAACAAGGAAAGCTTTTAAAAAGGGAATGTTACATTATGAATAGAGGCTATTTATATAAACATAGTGGAGAGCCTTAAATAGTTTCAAAGTTGCTTTTCAATCAAACTTCTTTCTTTAAGGGGAGGGTGTTACAAGCCCCTAGAATTTTAGTCAATGATTATTTACAACAAATAAAAATATAAATCAGTCCACGATTAGTCATACATTAGCACTACAAATATTATAAATAGTCTAAGTAATACAATTGGGATGATACCTGGTTTGTGTGCATAACTGGTGTGTATGTAGCTATTAGAATTCAAGAGAACGGCGGAGAATGTTCTGGAATTGAGACTAGGAGATCAGAATAGCCTAACTCAAGGTGACATGTGTCTGGCCATATGTGGCGCACTGCTGTATAATTACACGTCATTGATGTAGCTGCTATGAATCCTAAATCTATGCAGTACATGTTGAATATAGAGGCATTTCCAGAATTATGATTGTAATGTGCTACTTTAGCACATGACTCATATATAGTGACCAGATCCTCTAGTATTGTTGAGAGGAGATATAAAGCCCTGGTGAGAGAAGAGAAGTCAGAGTATCACAACATCTTACTCCACAAGTTTTGTTTATCTTTCCACCTCAAAGAGGTTATCTATTGCCTTTATTTCAAACAATTTGGTTTTTCATAAAACAACTTACAACATTTCAGCTATTTTTATAGACGTATCATTATTGATAATCAGCTTCACACATTTCATGTTTGTTACATAGTAGCATGTTAAGTTTCATATATTCCAATAAATCATTTTATCTCGCAATTCATTGTACTGAAATTCTACTCTTGGTTGTTTTGAAGATTTGGTCCACAATATCATAAAACTTTTTGTTTCCAGCATAATAATATGGTGATGGTGTTTTACTTTTTTGTATCATTATAAATGATTTTTGATTTGTAAATAGAAAACGCAGCTAGCTCAATCAGTATATTGATAAATGCATATTCTTTTTTTCAATGTTCCAGCCAAGTACAATTTTATCAAGATCTATTGAAATTGCTTATGTGCTGTGACTTGATTATATATATTTTCAAATTAGACAAAAATGATGCATTGAGTTACATTTTACAAAAAAATGATCCATATCATCTATTTGATTACAGAAGTTGCAGACATTTTGGATTGCTACGATTCATTTATGTACTTCTTTTACAACAAATTTGGTTATACAAGATATTAAATTGAAATTGTCCCAATATATTATTTTATTCGTTTCTGTAACTTAAATAATTTACTTACAATATTGTATGCACGTGGCATTCGTTGTTGTCTAATTAAACATTCATAACAAGTGCTTATTAGAAAGCTTTACTGACGTGTTTTGGTTCATTTCGATTACATTTAAACATAGTACGTGACTTTTTGGCAGTAGTACATAAGTTCTTCATTGTAATACGACGTTTTATTTCGTCGGGAATAGCGACGTATAACTTATGTAGGTCACAGTTTGTTTGAACAAACAATTTTCTCGGAAACTTTTTTTCCGACAAAGAAAATAATCTATTATCTTTTTATAACATGTTTTAGACTTACAATTCCTGCTTTAATCCCATTGCTTGTAGAAAAGTACTTTTCCTTGTGTGAATACTTTTATTCCCCCAGATGATATCCTTTCATTCAGATCAACATTATCAATCGTTTTTTCATTCAGGTCAAGTACCATGTTTTTATAATATCGTAATGGAAAATTGTACATTTTCCTCTGGTCTAGAAAATTATGAATATCGGTGGCTTTGGCAATCGAGCTCGAGGCAAAAGTTAATCCATATGGTTAAAAGTTTTTAATTAATTTTATTCCAGATTCCATTATCTTCTCAACATTCTAGATTATCCCTTTATTCGTAAAGCATTAACTTGACTCACGACGTCTATCATTTTGTAAGCCCCTTCTTTCCTTGTTTTGAAACTACACTTCTTTTAAACTTTTCTCTGCTATAACCCACAAAAATTGTGAATCAGTTTATTTTACCTTTTTTAATACGTATTCGGGTATTGCGGTTCCTGCTGCATTGTATCAAACGTTGGTGCTATAGCAATAGTTTTTATTATTGCAATTCTTCCTATACGTTAATTTTCTTGTTTTCCGTTTAGACGTTTTTTTGTAGTTTGTTTAATTTGGGACTCCAATTCAAATGTTCAATTTGACGACAATGTTTTCCCAAAAATATCTCCAAGGCTTTTAACAGGTCATTTGTGCCGCTTGAGTGCATTATTATGTTAATAGTTAAGTATCTTGCCTCGATAGACACTTCGTTTTTTTGTTTTATTCATTGTGATTCCAGATACAGCGCTAATCTATCAATTTCGTTTAGCACGTGATGAACAGAAGACATATTATCAACGAAAATGGTAGTGTCATCAGCCCTTTGCGCAATTTTTGATCTCTAATTCTGGTTATTATTGACATATAGCCTTTAATATGTTGGTTTGTTTTTTATATTCAAAGACATGAATTCCGCCGCAATATGGAAAAAATTGCAGATAAGGGAAACCTTGTCTTTACCTCGATTAATATCAAAAGACTAAGATAACATTTCATTGCTATACAACTATTAATATATTTATATAAGGTTTTTCACCCACTTTATAAAAGTTTCTCCAAATCCAACTTTTTCAAGACATTTCACAAAGAATGGCAACGCAATGGAATCGAACGCCTTATGAAATCCTATAAAAAGAATGGCAGCATCGTTTTCCTGTTCATTACAAAAGTTAAATACATCTATCAATGAGTCTAATGTTTTACCAATAAAACGACCTTTAATGTACCCGCATTGACTTCGCTAATAATATTCTTGATGACTCTTTGAACCCTCATTGAAAGGACCTCTGTACCTATTTTATAATCTATTTAACAAAGTTATGGGTCTATAGTTGTCCAGATATTTTTCTCCCCTTTCTTATGAAGTAATTTAATAATGCTCGTCTTTGTGAGGACATTTCACCCGTCAAAAAACTCATTAAGTGAATCAATAACAGGGTCTTTGACAACATCCCAAAGTGTTCTATAGAATTCTGGCGTTAGGCCATCACAGCCAGGAGACCTATTATCTTTAAATTGGTAAACTACTTTTGTACACGCATCCATGGTCCATGGACCCTCACATAAAGCATTCTCATCATTTAGTCGACTTGCTTATGATTGCTAACATAGCTATTACATTGTTTATATTGATGTTTTTGGAGGTGTAGAGCTTAGAATAATAATCAACAGT
Source organism: Ophioderma brevispina (assembly GCA_023653785.1). NCBI lineage: Eukaryota > Metazoa > Echinodermata > Ophiuroidea > Amphilepidida > Ophiodermatidae > Ophioderma > Ophioderma brevispina. The sequence goes on along the minus strand of JAMKCH010006828.1, from coordinate 42,067 downwards.
TTCATTAAGCAGTCCATCAATATTTGTAATTCGTTTTCTTGTTTGATTTGAGTTCTACGATTGAATTTTAACGTGTTTTTATTTTTCTATAATCCCATTAAAATTACTTTGAATTTGTCTCTCCTTCTTCATGCCATTTTACTCGAGATCTAATAATTGCACCTTTCGTCATTTCTTTGTATACCTTTTCCAGTCTCTGTTTTGATTCTATAAATGAAGTTTTAAGATTTGACTCACCCCTTTCAAATTTTCTTCTAAAGTTTTTACATCTTTTTCTAATTCAAAGATAAATCTTTTTTACATTCGCTTTTGATTTACAGTACCCGATTGTAAATTCCTTAATTATTATTTACATTTTTCCAAGTAAGTGTTTCGACAATTTGACGTTTTTACATTCTTTAATGCACTCTTCAATAATATTTGTTAGTTTTAATTTGTAAGTTCTGTCATTCAAAAGCGAAGCAGTTGAAACTTTCCATTTAATTGACTTAGTCGTAGATATACAGCGTTATGATCAGATTTTATGGATGGTCTTATATCTGTATTCTCACCTTACTATAAAGTTTTTGATCAACCAGTAGTCCAACCTTGAGTGTAAATTTAGTGAGAGTTGACGCCATGTAAATTGTTTTCTATTAGGACATTTTTTCTCCAATTTACATTGTTTCATTATTTTTTTCACAAATTTGCTTTCAACATTTTTATTTTTATATTATGTATCTTTAACTTTATCTTGCACACAAAGAATGGCGTGCATTTCTTCTTATCCAAAATAATGTTTTCTTGAAGAAAAGTCCTTCAGGCATAGTTTCAAATAGTATAATACAAAATATTTTTTAACAATTTTTATAGTTCATGCAGTTTCATGTCCTTTTGATGCTTTGCTTCTCGCCTTCCTTCTCTTTCTACCCTTCTGCTTCCTCTTTGCCCCACTCTGTTTGCTCTGGTTTGGTGAGGGTGACACAGCACTTAAGCTTGAGTACTGTGGTTTTTCAGAAGCAGACTCATTTGCAGAGTTATATGAGATTCTTCAGGTTCAGTGTCACTGTCATCTGGCTCATCCGATGGAAGTTCTTCCTCAGTGATTCTGCTTTGGACACTTTCTTTCCTGCTTCTACTAGCCTGACTGACAAGGGGGAGAAGGGGTTCTTGGTAATTTCTATTTTCCCAGGCTTGAGTTTTAAATAGCTTTGTGCCCTAGGCTTTTGCATTGTGTTTTCTGCATCGATTTGTCACTATCTTTACTCTGAGTGTTCCCCTGCACATTTGTTTCTTGTTGATCTCGGCTCTCTTTGTTTTCACTTTGTCTTTCTAAAGTATCCTTAGTTTCAGGCCTGGGAAGTTGCTGACTTCGAGGGCATGACTCATCAGTGTGACCTTCCTTTCTACATATCTTGCACTTTACAGGGTTCCTGCATGTAGCTGCATAATGCCCTGTTTCTTGACAGTGGGAACATATGACATCCTTAGTTTGTGGTTGGCCAGGGTGGAATATCTTGGCCTTAAAGTCATTAACGGCTAAGTATCGGGGAAGAGCTAGGGGTACTCGGTTTCTTAATTTCCACTCTTCTATTGCCATTGAAACAGTTGACAAGTTGTCCACCTACACGTAATTTTTCTTTCACGCACTCTCCCACTATTTCTGCATCTACACCCCGGAGGGCATTTATGATTTCCTGGTCGTGAACGGACAGTGGCACGTCCGTGACACGAACTAACACTGTGTTTCTTTCTGTTCTGAGGAAGGGGTTGTTTTCATGAATAGTTACATTCTTACCTTCGGCTAACAGTTTACATGAGGCAGTAAAATCTGTGATGTAAAGCGCCACAAACCACCTATCTTCTGAACACCTTCTATGTATTCACTGCGAATAACTTTACAAAGCTGTGTGTAGACCTCTTCATTGTGCAGGCCTTCCTCGCTCCACTTACTTTGGTCAATGTACCCAACTGCATCCCTGTTCTTGAAAAACAGTACGGGCGGTTGTCTGCGCTGTTGTTGTTTCTGCCGTGCACCTGTGTTGGCATTGTTGCGTACATTGCTTTTCATACTCCAAGTTATTAAGAGAGTTTCTTAACATCTTGCTCCAAGTTATTAGCAGGTTTCCAAGTTGACAGTGACAGTAATCACAGTCTAGTACTAATCTCCCATATAGTGGACATGTCATAGTAGTCTCAGCTCCAGCAGTTTCGTCCGATTGTGTAGCCGGGTTCAGTTTCCGTATTTCGTGGCCTCTGAGTTATCCAAGGATAAACAAGCTACAGCACTTTTGGACTTTATATTTAGTCGACCTCCGAGCTTCGGGATCATTAGGAGCTGGTTTCTTCAGTAAGGACAAGTCGTCCGTGAACACGTCCCACTATTGGAAATTAGAGTTTTGCGCTGGAATATTCGCCAGGACTCTTTTGCAAGTTCGGCATCTTAATTGTAATCTCGCTGCAGCCCGCTTCGCGGCACCACCAGTTAGTAAATTAAGTAGTTCATTAATTAACGACTTTTATTATAGATTGATCTTTGATTATTGATACCTAATCGATGTTTGAATGAGATTGATTTAAACACACAATTAAAATAAATACTTTGTTCTAAAATTTGTAATCAAGTTCCCAGTGTATTGTCTAGTTATTCAGGAGTTTGAATCCGTAGTTTTGAGGTGGTTTTGGCCTTGGTCAAGGTGACCGTAACAGTACAAATTTATTTGGAGGGGGATGTGTTGAGCTTAAAAAACTAAAAAGCCGTATTAACAGTGAAATGCTCAACTTGTTCAACGAAAGAAAAAAATGCTTGAACCCATTTTACATGAACGTTTTGTATCGAATGTGTAAAGGCTTCATAAAAGATCCAATGAATAGATTGTCGTTAAAGACTGAGGACACCACTATCGATTCCTTTGTTCGGAGTCAATCAAAGAATGGATAACATCAAGGCTGGGTGAAGAGTAGGCTAGGCCACGTAACGGTAGTTTGTTATGAGTGACCAAAACTCTTAAGTACTTAATGATTGGACCAAGCTGTCAAATATTCTGAAACAAGACGAATAAATATAAACGTATCAGATTTTCTAATATTCCAAGTGGCTTAAAAGAACTTTGGTGAGCAATAATTATCTACTTATTCGTATCATTTTCTTATGTTGCATCCTTCAGAGTTTGTTCAAGTCTGGTGTTTGGAATTTTTTCAATGCAGTTGCCTTGTAATATTTTCTTCGTGAGAAAAGGACGTTTTTAATTATGGCCTTAATCTGATCCGGTATCGTGACATCGAATTTCTATTGTATTAATTGGGTAAGCATACAACCTCTCAGAAGGAATAGAATCGTCGATATGCCCAAAAACTTTTAATGAACTGACAGGAATAAAAAATCCTACTATAACACACAAGAAGTCATAGAAACTTGAAAATCTAAGTTATGCGACTTCTCAATTCTGAATTTGCTTCGTGTGCATGTACTCCTACAAACCTATGCAGACTTGCACAACATGGCATTTGATATGTGATGAGCATTATACAACATCGCTTTTCGCTTCTGCAGCAGGGGTTAGGGCACTGATCTCTACAATGGATTGGCTACAAAAAAGTAAACTGTATTTAGAGGAAATGGAGCAGCAACGGGCGGAGATCTTGGTCTACGAACACAATAGCATTCCAGAGACACGTTTAACAGATGTTGTATCCCGGGTGCACGTTTTAGAGACATGCCATTCCATATGCGCAAATACAATGGGCTCACTGAATTGGCTTGATTCTGTAGTCTGGATGTAGCTATCCCATTTCAATGGGAACAAATTGTATAAATGACCGGCTCTTAACCACCTGCTTGGGCTCTTTTTGGATGACCAATATGGCCGTCAGTGCCTTAATTACGAAGCTCAGGTTTCCAATCCATTGTATAGAGATCAGTGGTCAGGGGAGGTCGAGTCTTGGCTTTCTGTGGGCGTTGCTAGGGGCAACGAACCTTGGGCAAACTTTCTAGCTGCTTGCCTGGCTACAAATACTCCAAAGAGGGCATAGGGCATATTTTGACTTTGAAATCGATGTGTGTTAAGGTTTCCGAATTCATAAGGGTGTCAGAAAGAAGGGGGTCACCTTATGGAAACACCCTTCCGAATCATGTGTTAGGAAAAAGTGGTAGAGGGGTCAGGTTATGGAAACTCCCCTGAATGACCCCCCCCCCCCCCCCTACAATAGTACATTTTACCTGAAAAGCCCTACTTTTCTCCTGCCGAGCACATACCGTCAATTCAGATAGAGGTGCCCCCTGGGACATACACACAGACAGAAGGAAGCTATCAAAGTATCCCACTTTCTTGGCTAATGTAAAGCTACTGGGTAATTACACATTCCGATTTTCTGCGTTTTCTTTCTTTGTATTAGATTGTCAGCGCAAAAAAGCCCCTCTTCCATCGGGCCAAGACCATTGCTCTAGATGCATGCCTGGAGACTACATTGTGATGTACAGGTTTTCTATGTGCACATAGCCCTTATTGCAACCTGTGTTATTCTGTTTCTCCTCCGAGATCTAAGGGCTCTATGCAATTTGGAAATGACATAGCCAAAGACCTGTCTCAACATGTCTAGCAAAGGCATCGTGCGCGTGGTAATGTGTCAGCCAGAGGAAGGTCTCTTGGTGAAAAAAAGCAGAGACTTAAGGCAGCTAAACACTGTTTAGAGAGTAAAAACCAAGTCATTAACTCTGAAGGTGTAATATTCTATGGTGTTTTGCCAGGGTTTATGCAACATTTGCAGATTTTATTTATGATAGGGTTGAAGTGTACTGGATCATTGGTTTCCAGTCATACAGGGAGTATCTGCCACTCTCTTCATCTGTTTGACAAATTTAGATTTACATACATCCTTGACATTACTTCCATGACTTTCAATCAGCAATTGATAGTAATTTTGATATTTACACTAAAAACATGCTTGTCTTTGATACACATCACATACCATTAAACATGCATTCACTGCGGCGCTGTTGCTTCATTACATATACATTAGGTAGCCCCCTAATTTAAATATAATATAGTACTAAAGCGCCTCCCAGTGATCACCAGCATAAATTGGTTTAACAAATAAAGATTGTTAGATTTTGCTCGTGCATTAACTACCCTTAGGGCACTGTACAGTATGGAATACAAAAGTCGATAATCACAAAGGTTAAATGCATGGGTTTGTGTATGCATAGACATCGGGTTGCAATTTGGTTAAAAAGCTGAAAAATGCAATTTGTGTTGTTTTTTTTTTTTAAAAATTGATAAATTTGTTCTCAAATTTATTGCAACTTGCTTCAGGTTTTATGGCCATGGGGGGGGCACTCAATTTCCTGGAAGTGACACGTAGTAAGGCTGTTAAGACCCCCCGGTTCAGCATCGTTGCACCCAAGACCCCATATTTTTTAAGATTTCACACAAAGACCCCAGATTTTTTTTAAATTTTACCACTCACCCAAAGACCCCTATATTGGGTGAAAATTTTCACCCCAATACCTCTTATTTTTTAGAAAATTTGCAAAAATCTCTCTCAAATACCCCATTTTTTTGGAAAATATTGCAAAAAATTGTCACTCAAAAAACCTTATTTTGGGGCAATTTTGCTGTCTCTCACCCAAAACCCTTATTTTTTCAGACCCTCTGTCACCAAATGCCCTGGATTTGGAAGTGCAAGCCTTACACATATCTATTTCATATGTGCTTATGGTACACAAAACAATTTATAATAAAATGACTCTGGTTACATTTATTCAGCAAACGACGGAAATGGCGTTTAAACACAAGAAAAATACACACCAGAGTTGATTCCCATGGCATGCACCCGGTTGACCAGTCAGTGACCTTTGTGGTTTTATCTCAATGAGCACAAGTCTGTGATATTTATGTAATAGATACATTTGTTGATTCAAAGTTACAACAAACTTAAGTAGCTACAAATTACCTGGATGTCTAGCCTCTTATTATTAATGCTCCTGTCTATTTTTGGGCATTATGTAAAATATATCTATTATTTTTTACAATGGCCTAGACTATCATTTGAGAGCAAATTGAAGAAATTTCATCATTTTGTGAAAATGTGGCCAGTGCCGCTTTAAAGGCCATAACAGCTAATAACCCTTAAAATTCTTTCTACAGGACACAATCATGATACCGATTGTTCCTAATAAACACCCCGGGGGCGGTGCATTTTTCAAAAGGGAGGGCGTTTATTACAATCAAAAATAGAAAGTCAAAAATCCAGCAAAAATCACCTTACACATGCTTATTTTCGCCGATTTCCAATAATACAAACCAACGAGCAGGCGGGCGCTGTCGAGGTCAAAGATCCATACTAATTAAACTATTCCAACTGTGCACAACAACGATTATGATACAGATTACAATAGTCCCTGTCATTAAATCATGTGATTTAGGTAAGCTTACCTCATTTTTCTGAATTGTTAATCCAAAATAGTAGGGGGGCGTTTATTAGAGCAGGGGCGGTTATTAGGAACAACACGGTAACCTCAATCGCAATAAGCATGCGAGCTTTTGCCTCTCTTAGGTCACAGGAACAGCGTCCGACAAGCAGATAAGGTGTTGCAGTAAGTAGGGATCGACAGCAAGGGCGGTGCAGGAGAAAACCCTAGGGAGGGCGAAAATTAACTACCTCTGTTAAACCCTAATTTTCAACACAATTTATTGCGTAAAACCCTTGTTTTTCTGAATGTTGCAACACTGCTTAGGGTGGTGGTCTGGCACTGACACCAACCCATGGATCGACAGAAAGACAATTGACGAAGCCATGTGCATCTCAAAAACTGTGAGAACCATACCACTCTTGATTCTGATCCTAAACTGGTCTTCTCTCAACAAGATCAGCACCCCTTAGATTGATATGCAACATCGGATGGTCACTTTCTGTAAAGCTCATCAATTTCTTTCCCCACAGATTTGAAAGCCGCCAGGTTCTATACCCCCCCCCCCCCCCCACCATGAGCCCTATAACCTGATTATATATCTGGCAATGGTTCACCAACTCAGAAAAAATCTCCCTCTTTGTTGATCATTTCATTAAACTCTTGTTCCTGAAACTTTCTCAAGAAGCGTCCAGGAAAATTGACATGATCAAATTCCCAGTATCAAGCGCGTACCCAGGGGGCGCGTGGGGGGCGCGCAGACCAGGTAAAAAGTAAAGAATACAAAATCAGGAACCAGGAAAAATAAGAAAGAAAAAAGATGAGAAAATGGAAAAATCAAAAATCGATCGGAAGTTAAGTTTGTTACCTTTATGCACTCTAAGAATCAAGGTTGTTGGAAATGTATTATACCTCAGGGATTTGAGACACCTTGAGCATTCTTTCATTAAAACCAATGTTTAGCTATGGTGTTAGTTTTATTAAGTTTTGTGTTGCCCCGGGGTGGCACACCATACTGGCGGATAAAGGGGCGTCCGACCCTAAACCCCTTGCTGAAAAAATACGTCTGTGAAACTTACACAATATATAGGTGATTCTATAAATTTGTCCGCGCCGCTACTTGCAGCAAAGTGATTGTAAACCTGACCTCAGATTCAGAACAGCACCTTTGATTGAGAATTTACAATACCTTTGTGATTAGCTGATGTTGCGACAAATTTTGATCAGTGGCGCGCCAGGGGGCAATGGGCTCCCAAATTTGACGGATTTGTGACAAACAATCAGCGATTGTGGGGTCAAAAATCACCAAATTTGGGCACAAAAATAAGCGATTTAGGGCCAAAATTTGTTAATTAATTTTTTATATTTTTCCCCCAGAATTTCACTTTTTGCCCCAAACAAATTTTACTTTTTACCTCCGTTTTCCCCAGCAAAAGAGTCTGGCGCCGACCACGATTTTGAATTAACCGTCAATCACATGGATGTATTTGTATTATTGTTAAAGTCAGGAGTAAACCGGTCCATATGTTCAGGCCGTAGTAGGGCTATGTCACACAATTAAAATGAAGTCAGAGAAGAAACATCCCAGTGCTCATCCACTTCAATGATAACATTAAAAATATTCAGAAAACGTGTATTTATTGAAATAGGCAGGTGATGAAGGGCACATGATCCATTGGCTTAAATTCTTCTGACTGTGAACCATTTTGTGTCTTGCATTCTACTTTTTGACAAAGCGAATTGGCCGGGTAAGGCAAAAAAAGTTTGTGTCCGAAAGAAATGTGTGAAAAAAATGCCAAATGCGCCTTTTTTTTAGAAAATGTTAAGCGGACCATGCGGGGATTTTAAAAAAAATCTGTATTGCATTTTGCCCACTAAAGCGGCCCGAATTTTCATTTTTTTTCTGAAAATAAAAAGTATCGTTCAAGTGAGCAAAAAAAACCTTATGCGCTAAAGGACCACCAATTTTAAAAAAATGCGTGCGATGTCTTCTGAGAAAACTTGTTTTTCTGGCCCTAATTCACCCTCAAGTAGTGTAAAAAGCATATACGTTTTCCTTGAGTTATAACTAAAAACGAATGCTTTCGCGCCATTTATATTATGGAGTTTGAATAGATTGTTATTGACATTACAGGTCAATAAACAAATTGTGTATTGTGTTTCCAACCGTTTTTAAAAAGTGATTCGAAAGGCTTTGCCAAATTTGTTTAGTATACACGGATACCAAATATATCACCATTTTGGTTCTTTCCTTTAGCAACATTTTAATGGAGGTTGCAACCCCCAGTATGTTACAATTTTTACAGAAAATGGACGAGTTTGGATTGCTGCCCATACCTCTGCATTATTATTTATGATAAACCATTAGAATTTCAATGTTATTTAACTTTGTGTGAGGAAAACTGTGTTTTGAGACTGGAATATTGCAGGGTTCAACACTTCGCGCGGGAGGGGGTGCCCCCCGCAATACCCGTTACAAACATTAAACACATATGCGCTTTCCCGTGGTCTACCTCTAAGCATTTCTATTCACATTGGAAATTAATGTTCTACTATTTTAGACTCTCGTCCAAAGGCCTCTCACAGACCAGGACAGGGGAAAATGCCCCTTTACTCTCCCATGTCACCGATCCTGATTTTAAGACCGTTACCCATACCTATGAAATTTATTATATATTTATCCCAGATTATCTATATGTTATGAACCACTTTGAAATTGAAAATTATTTCTTTCAACTTTGCATGAAAAAAAGTCTTGGAAAAGGGACCATACAAGGGTTCCACTCTTCGTGCGGAACGGGGAACACCCACGCATGTGCCGCTACGGCCATATCTTCACTTTTACACAGATTGGTTGGGATGCATTTGGGTCCCCCATTTTAGCAGGTAGGGCTTGAGGGATACTAGGGACATTTTTGCACCAGGGCAACATTCTTGGCAAAGTTAATTTTACAATTTAAAGGTGCTTGTTCCGATTTATGTGTATTGTGTTCTCTACGTGATATGAGAGCCTGGCACTTGCACATACACCCCATCAAGTACCGTGGGAAACAAACTTGCGGTTTTGATGGTAGACGCAATAATGCATGCTGCAAAGCCCCATTCAATACTGTGCTAATATTGGTGGTTAACCACTAAAACGGCGGTTTTTTGTTTATATCTTGGGAATGAAATGGATTTGAGGGCTCAAATTTTTTTTTTTTTTTTTTTTTGGGCTCAAATTTCAGGATAACAATGAGAAAAATACGGCCTTTCATCTGATATCAAAATCTATACTACTTCCGGGTAAATCAGGGGGGTCCCAAAGACGATCGGAACACGCACCTTTAAAATAAGTTTATATATATATTTAAACAAATTCAAAATAACGCCGCATTCGTGTTAAATGTGCTTTCGAAACCATATAGAACGAAGCCCCAAAGGACGCCATTGGACAAAACACCCCCGGACCCGGACCAATTTTTTCGGGTGGGGGGGGGTCAGCCTAGATCATGGTGCCCCCCGGTGACAAAATCCTGGGTACGCCTATGAGTATTGCCATCGTTGGGATGTTTTATGTCACATCACCTCTCTTTCTGCACCAATAAGTGCTTTTGCAATTCTTACTGTGCATGTCTGACTTATTGGCTGCAGAGTATAACCCCTTCCCTGTACAACTCGAATGCGTCCCTTCAATCATTGGTAGATATTATTGTTTGCAAAATGCACAGCCGCTCTTCTTCTTATCGTGTCCAAACACTGTGGTTCTCAAATTGATCCCGCCAGAGATGGGTACAACGTCCTGGCTGTTTCACTGAATCGCAGGTCCCTTGTGTGTATGTGTTGCTCCAAGCATTGTGGGCAACCAAGAGTTTTCCTTGTCTGTGGTGCTGTTCCACACCAACAGGTAGTATCCTGGTCTGCTTCCAGATAGCCCCACTTCGGGCAAGGAACCTTAGATCGGCAGTTTCTGGTTCTCAATCTATTAGGCATCGCCATTCCGCCCATTGAGGAGTTCGCTCCAGGTGGGAGATGCTCACCAGTTCATACCGATAGATGTTACTTGGTTTGATGGCAAGTCTTTCTTTCCACAAAGGCGACTCTCTTTACCTCCTTAGAGACTGTTTCAAGAGGTTGGAACTTTGCTTAGAAACTCTCTCTAGATTTTTAAGCTGTTGGCACCAGTATCTGTCCAGACATAGGTGCTTCACATTGGCTACTTGGCAGCCTACTGCTCTTGCATGCTCGCTACGCTATCAGACGGATGTTCCTTGGTGGAGCAATTCCTGCTATGATGTACAAGTTTTCCGTTGGTGTGGACGGAGGATCCTGGGATAGCCGGCAGGAGCATTTAAACGCTGGATCAAGCTTCTTGGCATGGGTTGATTCTTTCCCATACAGGGAAGCATACTCTGCACATAAGTAGCAACAGGGCAAGTTGTCGTCGATTCTAGGTATGTGGGTGAAGCACCCCATCTTGTGCCATGTGAGTTTGTTCAAGATGTTATTGGGTAAAGTACTTTACTCTTGTCTTCTCATGGTGGGTCTATAAGAGAGAGTGCGGTTCCAAGGTGAATTCTAGGTAGACAGGGTTATCACGGCTCGCAGGGTGTTCCAGAACAGGTAACTTTAAGATGAAGTTTGGCTTCCACGGTTTGCGTAGATTGGAAAGCACAACACCTGTGTCTTAGATGATTTGACAGTGGTGGTTTCCTCAGAATAAGGAGTGAGTTTATCTAAAGCTTTGGAGAGTTTCTCTTAAACAACTGTTGAGTCGGCATCTTGTGCGCTAATTCCAAGATCGGTCTGCATTAAATAAAACGATCAGGTTTAGTCCGGCAGGGGAAGCATGATTTTGGAATGAAGATCAAAATCTCTGATAAAGTATTTTTTCAGCTGATTATAACTTTTGAAAGGGTTATACAATGGAACCAAGGTGGGTTGTAAAATTGCAACCCGTGGGCAATTTGAGAAATCCAAGATGGCCGCCATGGTGTTAAAAACTCTAAAATTGCATTTTACCAGACAGGGCCAACCCAAAAATTGCAGGTAATTAGTGTTTGTGCTAATTGTGGATGTTTTGGGTAGGAAACTAAAATGCAAATGTATATTTAGAGTCATGCTTGAATAATTGTGAATGATGAAATCCAAGATGGCTTGCCATTTGAAGTAGGGAAATACACAAATGCACATTATTTCATTGAGAGTGCAACCAAAATACAAAAGTCCTACATTGAAGTTGACTGTTATTTCACCTTGCCATGAATGAGGTATTGGAAATATAAAATACTTAAATTTAATTGGCACATTGGCCTAATAAATATATTCAAAGATGACCGCCGCTGATGTTTTTTAAAGCGCTGATTTAGTAAAATAATTACCTCCAATCAAGGATAAATGAAGGCAAGAGAATTTCTTACACATTACTCGTAGGGGGTGGTATTTTTAGCACGCGGACACTAGAAGCCCTAGTAATAACCAATTGTTGTAGAGTATAAGTACCGGTGTGAAAGCAGATATAGTCGGTGGGAGCCATTAGTCCGGGGCTCCATATACGATACGGAATAAAGCGCGAAACTAATGTTGCTTAAGAGTCAACTGAATCGATGGCTCTATTGTCACCATTGTTTCCCGGACGATTATTACGCGGCAATGGTTAGTCTACACCGGTACTACTAGTTGTCAAATTTGATACGCGCAACCAGATCAATGGCACCACCTATACTTGACATTGTGGTCCATTAATAGTTTCTCATTCTTGTCGTTTTCTCTTCGCTTGGTTTACCAATTTGTTTTGTTTCTCATTTGGGACATTCCCTTCTCCTGGCATGAACAAAGATGGAACGAAGTCATATTTGCAGATACACTCCACACCTTTGATCCCATGGTGCCTTCACCTCCACATGAACACTTACCTCCACATTAGCACTTAATCAACTTCAAAAATTCATTTAGAGCTAAGGCACATCATTGGGCAACTGCTACTGGCAACAGAGACTGCCTTCTTCTCGTTAATTCCAGCCATGCTGATTGGGTAACCAGGTAGAGGATCAATTTCAAGCATACCCTCGATGCTACCTGAAGATGTGCACGGGCTACATTTTCCTTGAAGGCTCATTAATTGGGGGGCAGAGAACATATTTAGGTGCATAAGCCGAACTTCGATCTACTTTAGATGTTCCGTTCGGTTTCTGTCTTGCCTTCGACAGCGACTGATATGCAGATTTGCCCGAGCATGCCAGAATGATGGATGTTTTGACTCCTCAGGACAGCACCTTGAGAACTAGCGAAGTAACACCCAGGCGGGTTAATGAACACTGTTTACCTTTATCACTTTCAAGCTCCACCTTGCCAATGCCGTATAATGGTGCTACGGTGTCACAACCAATCCCACCGTTGGCAGCCAGTAAGTCTGGTATGATATCAAGGTCTTTTGTACGGTTTCATTGATCAAAAGTGTCCCTGCACAGTGAATGTCATCAGGACAATGCCCCTGACATATCGCCTTGATAACAGAAGTGCAACAACAACACAACGGGCGGAGGTGAGTGGCTTAGCAGTTCCGGGTCCTGCCCTCCGGCCTGTCGAACGCTCCACGGACCTCACAAGGGTCGTGAAGGTGTTAGCGGAGTTCATCTTCGTCGACTTAGACGACTGGCTACTGGTGGCACCCACCGCGCAGAGGCTCCAGGACTTTATAGAGGAGGCCAGACCTGATAAAGTCACGGCGTTTCATCAACCTCGACAAGTCAATCCGCTCACTCTCCCAGAGCCCCCGTTTCTGGGAGCGAGACTGGATTTTTTCTGTTGGCAAAGGTGAGGCCCTTCTGCAAAAGAGTAGCCTCGGTCGGGGCGTGTGCCTGAGCAATCTTGGAGAGCAGTCGGTCCCACCAGGCTATGGCTTCGTTCGCTTTCTTCTTGGACTTTCTGGCCAGCGTCATCGGGATGGTTCCCCATTGCAGATTACGCATGAGGGTAATCCAGATCCACATACTCGGGTACTTCCGATCCTGGTACCACCCGATGTCCCTCCGGATTCCAGTGCCCCTGCAGCTGGTTCCCGACCTCGAGTCGGTGACTCATCCACGCAAGTTTGGAGGTGGACCCGCGTCAGGAACTAACACCACCTTCCCTGACACTGACAACAGATGCGTCGGTGTGAGGGCCTACTTAGGTCCCACAAAGTGTCGGCCCGTGGTTCCCAAGCTCCGCTAATCATATCAAGAAGCCCACAGTCTCTGCAAGGAGATAGTCAGGCTCCTAAAGTGGTGCAGGCAACGGGAAATTGCCTTAAATAATGCATCACATGTACGCAGGGGTGGAGGAACCGTCAGCACGTCCTCCTCCTGAAAGGGCCACGCAATCCCAGGCGCCATCGACGGTAAGGGGTCGTCAGTGGAAGGGCACCTCCTGCCGGTCATTTTCAGGGCTAACAGCGGTCCCCACTGGAACTATTCCGCCTCCACTGGGAATCACCAGCCTCCGGCTTAACTACTCATTGAGTCAAGATCCCAAGCCGTGGGTCAGGATGCGATAGTGGATCAGTGCCTATTATCCCCTCCCCCTCCCTTTTTTTAATTTTGATGTTTTGAAGATAATTGTCCAGGACAATTGTCCTGGTTCTGTTGATTGCCCCGTGGCCGGGTTCGCTGTGTTTCCCACGGCTTCTAAACTGCTAGTGGGGGACTAGTTGGCTGCTAGTAGCGATCCTCCAGCCGACGCGTCCCTCCCGGAGCGTACCATCCACCCTCTCAACTTGACTTCTGGTGCATTTCGCTTCCTTTCCGCCCACAATACACTCAGGCGGACTTTTCTGAACATCTGCCGCGCTCCTGCTCCAGGCAAGAGGAAGTCAAAAACTAGAGATCTTATCTTATGATGCTCGACTCTGCGGGTCATAGAATGGTGCGTCTGTAGGGCAGATCGGGGTTTCCTAACGGAAATTTTCCTGGAGGGTTTGGGCGTCCAAACTTCAAGTGCGAGCCGTACCGCGATTGGGGCGCTCCATCCGGGCTTCAGAGACACACAGTATCTCTAATAGCTCACTCCTCATGATCTGCTGAGGGCGTGTTTTTCGGTTCGTCCCCTGGTTTCGTTCACTCGTTCCGGAGTGGTATCTACCGCTAGTGCTTAGTAGAGGAATTCGAACCACTGGAGATGGCCAGTCTCCTGACTAGGAAGACGGCGCTTGTCGGGTGGCATCGCTTCCGCTTCCGGGCGATGGTGTTCCGAAATACATACCTTGTTCCCATTGACGAGGCCACCTGCGTGGTTCAAAGGACGGCATGTCCAACCCCCCCACGCTAAGAATCAGACTCTGTCTTTCTCCGTCGCCAGGTGGTTTTCTCCGACCTGGCCTGGCTGCGGGACTGTCGAAAACCCTGGGTGTCCCGGTCGGGCACTTCCTATGGTTACCTCAGCATCTTGAAGGGTTCCGGGAGACATAACAGCTTTCATCTAAACGCCCCCCCCAACCCATATGGTCAAGTAGCGAAGACACAGCCGCTGGGTTGCCTCAACAATCCGTAGCGCACACCGAAACATCACATCAGTTGGTCGCTCTCGTGTTAGGTACACAGCTACACAAATGCATTTTGAGTTGCCCCGTTATACAAATTCAATATTTAGTGTTTTTATGGCACCGGCACCAGTTGGGATTTTCTATTTGGCCTAAGGTGCCAATTTTACAAATCCATCTTACATTAATATATAGTATACCTATTAAAGATATATAATCAGATGAAGAAAATATAAACGTGTATATTGGGTTGATCCTCTGGTGAAATGTGCATTTTCGGGTTTTTCTTGCTTTTAAAATGGCGCCATCTTGGATTTCTAAAATTAATCAAGCGTGCCTTCAATGACTTATAATTTAACATTTCCTACCCTCAAACTATAATGATTATGACAATAAACAATTACCAAGCATTTTGGGGTGTCCTTGTCCATGGTAACTGCAATTTTGGGGTTTTTACAGTGAAATGGCAGCCATCTTGGATTTCTCAATTGCCCAAGGGTGGCAATTTTACCCCCACCTGGATTCCATTATATACCTTTTCAAAGAGATATAATCAGTTGATAAAAAAACCCTTTATCAGAGTTTTCATCTACTCCTCCTCCGCCTCCCGCTGCTGTACTAGTTCCTGAAGCTCCTAGGTTGGTCGTTGGTATATATGTTGAAACAGAGAAGTTGCAAGCACACTCCCTTGTGGTAGACCATTCTTTACCCTACGCCAATCGGCTCGTCTTCTTCGCTCCTAGCGGAACAAAGAACATCCTGTTAGCCAGCAAGCCACGGATAGCTCAGTCAAGCGGATGTCCTTGGTACTTTCCAAGGATTCTTATTGAGTAGCATCTTTGATGACAGTGTCCTATGCCTTGCTGAGAGTCGACGAAACAGCTTCCTGTTACCATACCGCTTCTCGAAACCATCCTCAATATGTTAGTTTGGTTTGAGTACTTGGCTTGTTGTTGAATTGCCTGGCCGAAAACCTGCTTGTTCTGTCAGAGGTTTCGTCAGCACAGGTGCAATATGATTGAGCAGGAGGCGTTCACGAGCTTGTAGTAGGCTAGGAGTGATATAGGTCTGTAAAGCTCTTGGGATTGGATGTGACCTTCCCATTCTTTAGGAGTGCCATACATGTTGCTTTTCCTCCTCCAGATCTTTGGGAACCTGTGGGAAATAAGCATGCAATTGTAGACTCAAGAAAGCCATTCCTTTGCTACTGGGCCAAATTTTTTAGTTGCTCAGTAGAGATGTGTTCAAGGCCTACTGCTTTTTTCCTGGTTGAAGTTTAGTAATAGGATTCCAATTCGTCCATGGTGAAAAGGGCGAATGAAACCAGGGTCACCACTATCCCGCTCCCTCTTATGTCTAGTTTGATCTTCTGGGGTTTCTTGCTGCACTTTGCCATTTCAAAGCAGTTGGTGGGCAACTTGACTGGGTGTAACATTTGGCTGCTGTTTAGGTTCTGTTGGATCCCCTCGGAGCTTTCGGATGGTAGACCATGCTTTCTTGCTGTGTTGGTCATATCGGTGGATTCAATTAAAGTGGGCCAGGTGTTTGCTTTTCCTGGGAGATCCTCCTCCGAGACTTCCTCAACTTTAGCAGTTGTTTCAAGCCGAAAAAGGAATCCTCTTTCAAAACATGGTGCTATACTCTTGATATTCTGTAGCACAATCCTTGGGAAGGCCTGGTATGTATTCTGTCCTACCGCCTCTGGGTATGAATCTCCGTGCAGGCGGTTCACTGAGTTTGGAACAAATTGTCAAGATTAGGAGGGTTTGGAGCAATCTCTTCACGTTCTGATCCCGGTC
Organism: Ophioderma brevispina; assembly: GCA_023653785.1. Taxonomy (NCBI): domain Eukaryota; kingdom Metazoa; phylum Echinodermata; class Ophiuroidea; order Amphilepidida; family Ophiodermatidae; genus Ophioderma; species Ophioderma brevispina. Next base: position 25,383 of record JAMKCH010006828.1, on the reverse strand, counting down.
ATCAGTGAATCCTTGCCGGTCTGCTTTCCTGTAGTTTAAAGCGGCGCTTAAAAGGCCCTTTGTTTGGTCTTACTGCAGCGTTGACCTTGTACGATTGGTCGATTTGAGTTTGGTGGAACGGGGATCCAGACACAATCTTCTACACAAGGTTAGAGATGTTTTTCTAACACTATCTAGATCAGGGTTATAACCTCTCTTCCAGCGGTCACTATGCACAGCTGCACAGCCGCTATGTCACGGTGATGGTAAAGAACACTTGTAGCTTGTGTCATGAATTATAGAAATGCTGTTTTGGGGTACAGTTACGCTTTTGCTTCAAAATGGAGGTTATTCGCTACCATGTCCGTCTGCCTGACCTGGCTCATGCACTTTCCGATACTCAATCCTGAACCGGAAGTACATTTCGACTTGACCACCACCCGACTGAGCATGCGATTTCTGAACTGGGAAAGGGCTTATACCCCTCCACCACGCTGAAGGTAATATATCCACATGCTAGTTGTGCAGCTTTGGCCAAAATGGCCACACAACTCCAACCCTTGATGAGCGGCCACTCAATGTACTGACCATAGCCAATCACTTCAAGTTTCTGGATACAATTATTTGGAGGTACATGGGACGGTGATGGGCAGAAGGATGGCACCCCCTTGGCCTTGCCTTTTCATGTCCCGCTTGAAGAACAGATGCTTGCTGCAACACTGTGTTGTCCTTGGGTTTGTGGAGGTATACTTTGTCTCGTCTATATGAAGTAACAATGTGCATTTATACCCATGCATCTTTCAGTTTTAGTGCGCTTTTGTGCCTTTTACATATGCATGTGCACTGAAATTCGGTTCAATGAATACATCGCACGCTACTACTTCGTACTCAAGTTGGTCAGAGTATATGATGATGCAGTTTTCCATCTGACCATTGATGAGGAAAGCCTTATCACATTAACTAACCACATCAATTCCTTCAACAGAATCATTAAATTCACTTCTGAACAGGGCTCGCAATAGCTTATTTAGCCTAGCAGTTTGCTACACATTTTCTGCCATTTGCTAATGCAATTTTAAGATTGTGTCGCAATTTTTCCCCATAAGTTTGCACTATCAATTGATCACAGCAAGAGCTCTTGCAAAATTGTTACACAAATAAAATCGTTAGCACGAGCGCTGCTTCTGAATATTCTCATCAACAGGCATATTTCCTTTGATAACATCCATTTCCTATAGTTGCCACCAGTTGGCCACACTGGCCACTCTAAACTGGCATTGCTTACAGTCAGGCTCTACCCTCCAGTGCATATGTTGTAATAATTCTAGATTTCTATACCATTCACGCAGAGATGTAACAGACGGATAGTCCCATTTCCCTGACATCTAAAATTGAACCAACAGGAAGGCCAAATTTTAACCGTCCATCCGGTGAAGCTCAGAGGACGTATTTTCTTACAATTTTTAGTGTACAAGGCCCCTTCCTCTAAAATAAATTTGTATTCACAACAACTTGGGTTTTGATGCCGTTTTACCTTTATCATTAACTTTGATCTCAGAAATTGAAAAAAAAAATACATGTCCTGGTTTTTTTTGTGTCGTCTGCAAGAATTGCAGACGGCACATTGTGATTACTCTGGTCGTATTGTCGGCCGGCCTGCGATCACATACTGTATTTGCAAATACGCATTCGAGAAAAAAAACGGCTTTGAAGCTTTTGCTATTATTATTTGCCCCTCCTGTTTAAATTAAAACCTATATTTCAATTAAAACCTAGTGGAAAAATGCCGAAATAATTCAATTTCAATATATTTAACTGATCAGCTTCCAATTTTTTAGATATGCGAAAGATGATTTAAGGTCCACGGCCCGATCTCTAATAGCCTCTCGCCGCAGAAGCCTCAGATTTTTGTGCTCATTTACACGGTGAAATCTTAGGGCAAATGATTGTTTGGTTTGGGAGTTATGAGCCAAAGTGTACTCGCGCATTTTGTCGACTCGCAATATTAGTTTTACACAGTATCCTAGGGCGCACAAATCATGTTTCTACTGTCACATTCAAAATGGATGAAATATCTGTGCGAAACTTTACAGATTGGGTTTTTTGGGTGAAGGTCATTCTATCAAGAGGAACACTTCATATACTTAAATCGGAACCATCCCCCTTTAATAAAATACGTCACTATGTGAAAAACGACAAAATAGCACTTTCATTGTAAATAACAAATACGCGAGCAAATACGTTGTTATGTGACGCTTTTGTGCTCAAATACGTCGACTATGTGAAAACGGCAAAAATACTCATTCTACCGCGAACTGCAAAATACGTCGCACAATATCACTTGTGACGAGGCGAATACTTCAGAATGCAGATACATGCTATGGGCCTGCCGCAGTATAGAGTTCAACAAATACGGTTGTTACGTTATGCGGACAATTTAACGTTTGCAAACACTCATAATTAGTTAATTAATATGTTACTAATTAAGCCACTTTGATGTTTAAAACTGGTGAATATGTAGAATAGCACAAAACAAACGTAATTGCCAAATTGCTCGACAAAAGTCCAAAATGTCGAAATGTCACTATGTGACGCGGCCGTCGATTCGGTGTATCTGTGTGTCTGTATCTGTGTGCCTGTAGTGTCCAAAATGTTAACTTAATATATTGCCTGCCGTAGGACTTGCCGTACGGCTACGATGATGTATATTGGTGGAAAGGAGGGGCAGGGGGGGTGACATGTTGGTGACCCGTCATGTGACCTTTGGTACCTCATGTGACCTTTGGGTAGGACTAAAATGTTAACCCGTTCCGCAGGCCCTTGTGTGCAAGTTATCTGGAGTTCCGTAAGGATTACAATGATTTAACTTGGTTGAAGGAAGCGGGTTAAAGAGTTCCCAACCTGATTAGATGTTGTGGCAATATTCGGGCAATAATAATTCAAAGAGGGCTAAGTAATATGTAAAATCAGCGTAATCGCTATATTTTTTTGAAACGGTAACATTGGATATGTAAAATTCCTCACTTCACGAAAACCCATAATGGTGCACATCGTCTTTTGATAGTTCCTGATATATGCGGCTTAGGTATGCAAATGAGCTAATTCAAAAATGCATAATTGAGCGTATCGCTAAAACGGTGCTTCGGAAAGCAAAATTTCCTTTGCTACATAAAACACTACTATACCATACATCTTGTGTGTGAATCATATGGCGGGTAAGGGTGGGTGTTGGGGAGCCGGGGGGGTGGGGTTCTGGGGGGTGCATGGGGAGGTGGCAGGGGGGGGTGCGTTGGGGAGGGGTCGGTGATGTGCATTGGGTGGGGTCGGGTGGGTTGCGTCGGGTCGGGTGCATCAGGGAAGGGTGGGTCGAGGCGGGGTGGTGGGACCTCATGTGACCTTGTCATGACCTTGGTGATCTGTGTGAGCAACATTCATTGACCTTGGTTACCTCATGTGACCTTGGTCACGCTCATGTGAACCTCATGTTACCTTGGCCTATTCACATAGGTGTGTCGGGAGGGGTCGGTTTGGGGTGTCGACAGGCAGGGTGGGTTGGTCATGGATGGGTGCATGTGGGGTGTGTTGGGGCATTGGGGTGACCTCTGTGAACGTTGGTGAACCTCATTGACCTTGGGTGACCTCATGTTACCTTGTTGACCATCTGTTACCTTGGTGACCCCATGTGACCTTTGTGACCCCATGTGACCTTTGTGACCCCATGCAGGTAACCTGGTGGCCCCATGTGGAACCTTGTGACCCCATGTGACCCTCGTGACCCCATGTTACCTCTGTGACCCCATGTGACTCGGTGACCCCATGTGACCTCGGTGACCCCAAGTGACCTCGTGACCCCATGTGACCTTCGGTGACCTCATGTCCACCTTGAGGACCTCATGTCACCTCGACCCCATTCACACCAGCATGGCAGACGACACTAGCGGTGCAACGACCGCGACATATTTTTGTTTATTTATGTCCAAAAATCCAGAATTTTTCCAGAAAAGTTATAAAAAAAAAACATCCTGATTCACAAACACCTTGGTGGCCAGAGGACACAGCTCCAGCAGAATTAAATAAGGCATTCTGAAGGTCTGCTTCACTACCCGACTACAAATGTGGACAAGACGGAACCAGGGGTCCGTTCACAAAACTTTGTGTAAATCGGCGTTGCGTTTGTGTAAATCAGTCAGGTCAGCTAAGTTTCTTTGAGGGCCTGCTAGTGGTATCCTGGTAGCCATTACTACCTGTCTCAGGGCCAGTCGCCTCTAAACTCGGACCCCCATCTGGTTTCTAAGGAACTCTGATGAGAGTTAGCTAGTTGCCCTGGTAGAATGAAAAAGATCTTCCTACAAGGGCAATCAGCTCTGGGAGAGCTAATGGCAGCCCATCCAGCACAGGCTGGCCTTGCATGGTGAACGTGGTTGCCCAAAGGCAAAGCCCACTGCCGAAAACTGGATTGGCATCAGGATGGATCTTGTCATTATATTTTGCTCCAATAAATCCTCACCAGCAGTATTGCTGAGGGCGAGGTGTATCCGCCACCCTCGTTTACGGGGACAAAAACCGGATTTAAAACTTTGGTCTAAATAACTCAAGCATGACATAGTACACTTAGATTTTATGATTGATTTTTCGCGAACGCCCCCAGATAACCCTATGCCCACTCATCCATTGCGGATTTAAAGTCAGCATGTCAGCAGCTGCTTACAGGGCCCCCCTAAATATTGCTCTCAGGCCCCCTCAGACAACCCCTAGTCGACCACAAGTGGCACATTGCTGATTCACGACCCTTCAAGGCCGCCCCCCCCCCTTTTTCTTAAAATCTCCGCCGTTCGGCCCAACTCCCCCTTGTCTGTTCATGTCATCCTGACAACTATAACCATGCTTAAAACCATCCCCATTCCTCTTCACTAATTGCTTGTTCCCGACATCTCCCAACTTGACCTACAGTCGTCCCTGGCAATGTGTGTGACCTGATATCGAATCGCTTTATAAAGTTTCTGTACCAAACACGCTCATTTTACCTTTAAATCTTTACCTCACATGGTGCATCATCTGCCCAAAGATTGTTAACACCAGTTTGGTTGATAACTAAAGTCAGTGTATAGGTCAAAGCTCTCATGTTGACGCCGCAATCAAAATGAACTGAAATGGCATCACACCTTTATACATATGTAACGTGAAGGAAAAGTTTTGTTGCGAAATCATAGGGAGTATTATATTCTGATTTTCTGGTTCTTCTGCGTTTTCTTCTTTGCATTGAATTGGTCAGAAACAAAAAAAGAGCCCCTCATCTCTACTTACACCTTCAGGGGCCAATATCATTGCTCATGCCTTGGTGAATTACCTGGTATGTTCAGGTTTTCAATGTGCACAGGCCCAAGGGGCCCTTTATTGCTATCATTTATTGTACTGTTCTCCTCGTAAAGGCTTTATACAGCCTGTAAACTGAGATAGCTCAAAAACTGTCTCTAAGCTCAAGCAAAGGCATTGTGATAATGTGTTAGCCAGAGGTAGGTCGCCTTGATAAAAAAAGGCAAGAGATTAAGGCATACGATAACGGATAAACCATGCGGCTCCAGGCCCATAGTCATTACCTTGAAGGGTGCCTCTGTTTCCTAGTGGTGTTTTCTGCCTGGGTTTTTTGTCACAGTTGCAGTTTTTATTTACATGTAGTGTTGCCCTGGGTGCTAACTCATTGGTTTCAGTAATACAGGGAATATTTACCACTCTTTTCATAGTGGTTTACAATGTAAATTAAACCGCACCTCCCCTTATTTTTATGTTCCATGCATTCACAATTGGCAATTTTAGTTATTTTTGATAGTCCAACTAAATAACATGCTTGTCTTAGTCGACAACATGCTACTTCAAACTGCGACTCAATGTGTTCTGTTACTTCTTACATATCACAGTAAGGTAACCCCCTAATTAAATATGTACTGACGGCCTCCCCAGTGATCGCCACTAGCAATAAATTGGTTGTTTAACAAATAAAGATTGTCAGATTGCACGCATGCCACAACGCCCCCCCCCTATACAAGGAATTTAATTGTCATCATGCCTTTTATAGGCACTGCATAATGGGTTTGTGTATGCACTATATAATGTGGATTTTGGTTTTAAAGAGTTTACAAAATGCAGTGTGTTGAATGTAGAGGAAATTAAGGCTTACTTGATAAACCTTTTTCCCCAATTCTCATTTCAACTGCTCATTTTTGCGCCATTTTACATTTCAATTAATCGTGCACTGTTGAATTCTACTTGTTTTTTTAATGCTACAAGTTTAAATAACCCATTACAAATCCACTTTTTTTTCCCTTGCATTGAAGAGCATGGCATGAGACAAGTGGGAATTTGGGAAGCTCTTCCCCAGGAAAATTTTTTTGCTATTTGGAGTGACATTTTTTGGAATTTTGGAGTGATATGTGCCTTTTTTGCACACAAAACCATAACCATTTGGAAAATTTTGGCAGCCGCTTACCCGGAAAATGAATCATTTTTTTTCCATGCCCTGTTAAGCGACACACTGGCACATTTGAAAAATAGTGCACCCCAAGATTTTTTTCAAAATCGATATTTTGCATGTGTTGTAAAGCGTTTCTATACCAAAGCCCTCACCCCGAATGATTAAGACCAAATCAGCTTCCTTATGGGTAAACAGAACGATTTTGTACTTTAACTCCCGCCTCCGCACCCTTCTGGCTACGCACATGTGTGGTATGATTTTAAAATCCAGTAATGTTCAAATATTTTTCTAATGTCAGGCCATCTGCTTTACTTAAATGAAGTGTGTGTTCAGTGGCGTAACCGGAGGCGGGGGGGGGGGCAGGGGGGCAGGTTTCCCCCCCTGAAACGGACTTTGGCCGTGAAAAAGATTTGGCAAAAAATCATGGCTACATCTCCATTTTTTTGTAGCCCTCTGACCGGGAAAATTGGGCCTTTTGACCCCCCTAAGAGGGAAAATTTCCCAAGACCGGGCAATTTGCCCACCTCAGAGGGCATGCCCGTCCGAGCCACTGGTGTGTGTTGTGGGTTTGGGGTAATGCATATGTGGACATGGCAGCTTTGGGTATGAATTTGGCAACATATCGACCATTGTCGTGGGTCACCAAACCTCTAACATGGTTGGGGTACATATTTAGGCTGGAACTTCTCAAATAAAACCATTGGGAGTTATACATGTGGTTACTGATTGGCTCTTAACTTGGGCTAAGTGTGGTTTCCTATATGGGACCATTGTGGGTGTGTTATTATTAGGTTTGCAAGACATTTATTAATTATAACATGGTGCTCAGGTACCCATCTGGTACCCATCCAATCCATTAGATTTCCCATTTTCGAACCATTTAATCCCAGTGACACAAATCAAACAGGTCCTAGATAATCCTCCCATAAGACCAACAGACCCAAATGATGTCAATGCTCATAGATCAATGTACTTAGTATGGTAACTATCATAATGGTACCCAGGGAGGAGCCTATCACCACGCGCAAAAAAAAACAGATCGGTACCTTAATAAGAGGCTAAAAACTCCCGGTATTTGTAAGCTAACTATTAAGGTTGACCGTAACTTTAATCAACAACGGTTGTCTATTACAATGAATATCATACACTTGGAAGATAGTTCATTGGTAAACACCAGCTCTGTCAACTGTCGAGCCTAACTTTTATCTGTTTTAGATTTTGCACTCTGCTATACTCTCCCTCTGTTGAAGCGACTTCGTATGCAGAAAAAATCACCTTATCCTTTTGTCTAGTTAGTGGTCTTCCGAGGTCTCATTTAGTGTTTTCTGTGCTTTGGACCAGACTTGGCAATTAAACCTGGTTTTTGGTGAGTGCTCAATCCTTCCCTTCCCTCAGAGCTTATTGCTGGAGTTGTACGCTTCATCAGTCTGAATGCCTTTTAGGCCTTCTGGGCAGCCAGAGCAGATCCTCTGATGCAATTTTTGGCTGCTGTAGTCTGTTTAGCCTTTTTGCTTTCTGTAAGGAATGCCCCAAGGATGCAAGGCATTTTGTTGACTGATGTACTTGCAGCAACCTCTGCTTTTCTACTTCTATTGGAAGTAGTATGTAGAAGGCACCTCTCGTTTTCACGTCAGCCCCTATATCTTGGTATTAATGCACTTACTTTCTTGGCATATGCATTGGCTAGGTTCTATATGAATCACTGTCTTTAGTTTTGTAAAAGATGGCCGATATCTGGTCTCTTAAGCTGTAACTCAGGGGGAGAGGTGCAGAACGTCTTTCGTGGTCTCCCCTGTTAGTAACAAATATTGACTGCTCTATATCGTGAAATGGTGGCGACATAACTACCCGAGGTGACTGTAGACCGTGAGCCTACTCTAAATAGTAGGCCACGGTCTCCAGTCCACAGAGGGGAGGTATTGTGACACCATTTCCTAAAAATAGAGCAGTCCATATTTGTTTTTATATAACTATACAATTTTGAAAACTTGCCAAGTCTCGTCGAGATCAGCTGCCACCCCGAAATCTCAGGCTAAGTCACGAACCAATGCGGAAAATTTCCATCAAAATAATATAATAATAATAATATGTAATAATAATACAAATCAGACCGCGCGTTTTATATAGCGCCACCCTTTCATCAGATCACAGCTGCTGTTAGCCTATTATTATTACGACGGCCTCCATCAGGAAATCGTCACAATCATTTCGCTTCACCTAGGCCGGCAGCTGGCCAAGCGCACAATCCTAGCAGCAACTTATTGTAATATTTCCCCCTAACGCTACCACGACTATCGCTTGGGGTGACGAAGCAAGTGAGGTAAAGTTCCATATGGGAAACCCCAGTTGCTCGCAACTCACCTCTCGGCCGCACGGGGCATAGCAACGAACGTCGCACAACCTTCATCATAGTCGGGGCGCGTCCCCATGTCCACTGGGACCACATGTGCCCTCAATGGACTATTTCCCTGTGAATGGGGGAATAGGAAGGGGGGAATCGGGGGGGGAAAAGGTTGGGGATAGTTAAGGTAAGGGAAAAACAAAATAATAAAAAAAAATAAAAGATAAAGGGGATAGGGGGGGGGGATCCCTCCCTATTAAATTTTTTTTTGGGGAACTAGTAAGCAAATATTTAATGATCATGAGGGATCTTGTGAATCTATTGGCCCCAGAGGTGAACTTGGAGGGCGTGGGTACTATTTTCTTCCGAGAAACCGACGGTCAGGGAAAATATACCCACAAAGATCCCGAATAAGATCATTTAATGTTTGTTTTTATCCGTCATGCAAAAATATCTGTTTTTTGTTCATCATGGTTGGTTAAAAGTGGAAACTGAGCCTGAGGCCTACTTAACAACAATAGGCTCTTGCCTGTACTGTTACTCTGTGGCTAGGCTAGCTAGGGCCTTAGCCTAGGCTAGGCTAGTCTAGGCTTAGCATTGAACTGCCTTTTAGGCAGAGGAAGTCCGCCCCTTACGAAATCAACACCTTTTTCGGTAATAATGACGCTGAATTCTGTACCGAATTTACTCCGGAATTACTACTGCCTAATCTATAGCATTTTTCTCACCGAAACTGTTTTCCGTGACCGTGCCATCATGCGTGATGCATCGTTGAGTCATAATCGCGTTGTCCTTCCATGGCGTTTAATAAAAATCAGCAGCGGGAATCACGGTGTTATAAACACAACTCCTCGACACTGACGAACATACGTAATTATTTTTGTATTCTCAATATCCGTGCAGAAGGTTTCCACCGGTGTTATTGCAACTGGCGCATCCATGTTTGTTTCGACAAATAGCCTCAACAATGCGTCACAGTTCCTTTTAGAGCAATAACTAATACACAGTTACACATACCGTTGAGAATACCATAAGAGTCTGTGCAACTCTCATGCATACGCTCCAACAACAGTCGTAGCTAGTCGTATTGACCACGGAAAGAACCGATTAAGGAACGATAACACGGGGTAATCGAGGCTAGAGGGAATATGCTGCCTAATTTCTGGGAAATAGGGGTCTATTTCCCTGTGATCTCGCTTTCGCTCCTTTTCTCTCGTAAATAGTTAAACATTCTGTGTCATCACTGACGCGCACTATTTAACCACTCAAATGAACATGATATATCATAGAGGGATATAATCTCAAATATTTTATGTCATGGTAGTGATATATTATCCAATCCACCATCAAATGACAGATATTTTGTATGTGTTATAACTGATAGCCAGTGAACTTAATCTATAAACACCAAACACTGTTTTTTTTTTTCCCTTAACATCACTTCGCATAAGTAATCCCCATAGCATGACTAGTAGACCTCAGCGCAGGCCTTTTCCTAAAGGTCTGCCTGACTATAGCGTCATTGAACGTGGAGGGTTTTTCTAATGCAAAAAGTAACATCATTGCCTGATATGTGTAACAATCTCCAATGTGATGTCACATAGAATCGATAACCAGATAACCACCAGCCCAAACCATACCAGGATGGTCCTTAGCCATCGAGAGACCACATCGACAATATGGCGTGCTACTATTATGTGAAAACAGGCACCACAGTAGAAGCATCCTCAATGTCTGATGACAGCAACATCAAAGTCCCACCATTGACCAGCTCTGTCGTAGTTTTCAAATCCATCTACAAACCTCATCAGTAGATTTCCCTATCCCTCACTCAGCCGTGGGAATTCCACCAAACCTCGCTTCTTTTTATTGGTTGATTTCCCCCTCATTGTACCCAATTGGGCTACAATGTAACTAACAAGCTGGACAAGCCTGTCGAAGAATGGATATACGTAACATCTAGGTCTCCTCACTACCTAAGCGCCACCGATCATTTCATAGCGGTTTCATAGACGCCCATTTGGAAAGAGTATACAACCCTGACTAGCGTTGTTAGTAAAAAACATGTCTAACCTGTGTAGCAAAGATTGTTCTGGATTCCTGTTCCCCTAACTCAACATCGACCAAATCTGTATCCAATCAACACTGCAGTAAGACCAAAACAAGTGGCCTTTTGGGGCGTCACTCTTGGCTGGTGGAGGGCAGCTGGCAGGGTTCAACTGATGGCCTGGCTCGGGGCATGGGGGGTTGCTCCAAACCCTCATAACTATGACAAATTTGCCAACGGGTGGGCGGCTGCCCTGGGATTTGTGCACCGTAGATGTGGGACGGGGAATGTGTGCCGGGCCGTTCCCTGGGGGTGTCTGGAGAATGTAAGGCGTATGTCACCAATGTTTGATGCTGATCCTTTTTACCTGGCGCCTGAAGCACTGCTGGAGTGGGGTGGTTTTCGGTGGGGGGGTGGGTTCTCCCAGGAGAATCGGGTCCTGGCATACTTGAATTGGTTGTGGATGTGGACAGGGGTACTAAAGATTAAAATGTTGCTTTGATTCAGGTAATATGTGGTGCACACGGTGGGTGGTTTCCCTAGCTTACAAGGATGAAATAAGACTAATGTTGCCTACTGTTTAGCTTAGTTTTCCATGGTTATCACAACAAAATAGGTCACAGGTCAATCACCCAATTAGCTGCCAATAGCGGTGGACTTTAATTATTGGCGATTCGCCATTTGGTTAATGACTAAAACACTTAAGATAGTCACACCTATTCCTATATTTTTTTTTATGAGCTGGACCAACAACTTGAACCACATTTTACAAAAAATTGGAGTAACTTTGATTTTTGAACCCCTGTACAAACCAAAGTGACTTTTCACTCTTCATCATTCAACCATTTTTAAACAGTTTATAACCATAATTCCAAAACTATAAGCATATGAGAATCCTAATTGTAACCAGACAAACCTCATGGTGTTCTTTTCACACAATCGGAACATTTTAAATTTTTTACTCCTGTGTACCTGACTCCCCAACATGGGGGCCATGAAAGGGGATGTGGTCAAGTGCTTCAATCAATTTTTTTGATTATCACTGCATAAAAAACTTAAAAAAAAAAAAAAAAAAAAAAATATCCAGATTTGCACACTAACATTAGTCTGGTGCAATACAGTCCCCCACTATTTGCTGTCCATCTATTTCTAGGCCAGGATGGTATGCCACATATTGCATTTGTTCCCTTGTCGCTTTTGTTCTGCCTTGGGGACAAACTTCTTTCTTCATCATGGGGGACTTCATTGCTTGGTTTGGGCTTTCCAACTAGGTCCGTGTCCACCTTGAGGAAGTTGTTTCACTTGTATTTACAACTCTTGGCATCCTTCTGGTGCCGGCTCCAGCTACGATGTCAGGTCATTTTGCATATGCTTTGGCAGATGATATGATGTCAGATCCACTCATTCAATAAGGAGGTGTTTTGGACGGTCTTGGAGATACAAAGGACACAGATGAAGATGGCCAGAAAGAGGATACAGGAGAGTGGGCAACCTTGGAAGACTCCTATCATGCACTGATCAGGCAGTTGTCCAATTCGGTTTGGTGGTCTCTTCATGCCCTTTAGCGGGTGGTATTTGTAGTTCGCTTTATGTAACTGTTGACATTTTTTAAAACCTCATTGATATTAAAACCACAAAAGTCACAACTGGTAAAACAAGGTGCATGTCGTTTTAAATGCCATTCCAGCGTCCTCTGCTGAATTAATGTCGCCGGAGTCATTTCATTATATTAGAAAATCGTTCCTGTTACCCATAAGGCGCTGATGGGGCTAATAATTCAGGTGCGGGCTGCTAATGTATATAAGGGTGTTTTACAAACAGGGTTACCCGGCTGGTCTCATTTGGGGTGAAAAATGAGGTCTCATGATTACTTTCCAATATTGATGTTTTGCATGTGGGCAAGTCAAGTAAGATAATTCCAAAATTTTGATGCGTCAAATCTTCGTGAACAATTTTTATGATTGATGAAAGGACCAGTTTCTTGGAGAGGACACCTTTTGACCAGAACACTCCAATTTCTACGTTTGGGGGGTGAAAAAACAAAGTGCTTTGATTATTTCAGTTACTTAAGGTTTTGTATAAATAATTCCAAAACAGTATGTTTCCAAAAATTCAGAGGGTGCGAGGTTTCAGGTATATTTTTATGGTTAGTGAAACTTCGTGTTTTCGGAAAGGGACAGGTTTTTGATGGAAAACTGACTTCTACCATTTGAACATGTCATACAGTAAAACTAAACAGGTAGCCACCATGTGTGTTTACTACAAATACATAGAACATAAACACAGAGGTTTTGGTCTGTGGCGTAATAGTGGGACACCTGATTTTGGGAGTACGTTACATCCGCACTAAACTTTTTTGAGTTTAGCAAAGTCCTACAAGATAAATAATTGTCCAACTGTCTAATTTGGGGCCCCGGGAAATTTGGGCTATTTTAAAGTCCTATTTATTCTCTATTTCAAAATGGCATTATTTTTTCACATACGTTTTATCATTGTCCTTTTAATTAAGGCAAAATGATACGAAGTCACGTGGGAGGACCGCGGTGGCAGGAGCCGCGTGCACCTCCCTGTGTTAAGTCTATGGATTTGGGTTTTTGACATGCTTACTATTTTCAAATTGTTTGTAAATTCAAACCACTAGTGATATGGAGATGTTTTCTCTTTGCACAGGTTCTAGACATATCTTAGTAGTATAAATCCATGTCCTTAAATCAAATTTTTTTAAAAATATTTTTATGTGTAATTAATTGATTTAATTAATTTAACAGCAGCCCGCAAGTAATGCAAATCGTTTTCAACACACAAAGCATTACCCCACAAACTAAATGCTTTAATTAATCAACATAAAGTTTTTAATTAACTTACCAAACTAAGTATTTTTCCTTTTCAACTTAGTAAATACTGCCACATAATTAGTTACCAATTACTCATTAATGTACTAAATACTCAATTTTCGTCATTTGATTTGCCTATTGCGCATGTGATACGATGGTCAGTAATTTCATACTAAAATTAAAAAATACAACTTTTTATTTTTTTCTTTTTTGATGAAAAAAATTGATAACTGAATTACTGGTTCCAATAGCAAGTGTTATTTATAATGTTGGAATTGATGTTCAAGACTCAACGGCCAAACTCTATCACACATTGACATGATGAAATAATGTTTTTATATATCATAATACATTGTACCATATTAATTTTGAACACCACCCCCCTCTATACATGTGTTCACATTTGAAGTGTATGGTCATCTGTTAGTACTGTTAAGTTAAATACATTACCTGATTCAAATTTCGTACAATTAAAGGACCCTCAGCCCACAACAAGTACTTATTGATTATAAGGTACAGGCCTAAAAATAATATACGTAAATATGGGCATCAAGACAAGTTATATCTACAATTCCATACCACCCTGTACAAAAACTACTTTGTTACCTGTCGCAGATCTTGTTAATGATTCTTTAAGAAGAGGTTAAAGCAAGTACAAATGCTTTCGTACTGTTTTTATGGAATCTTTTGTACTTCTAATAAACGCATGTTCTTTTTCACACAAAATGGATCCATTTTTGGCCCCCTGTATGTCAATTGTCCCGCAAAAAAAAAAAAAAAAAAGCTGAATTTACCAAATTTGATATGGTTTGAAAGCCTTAGTCTGTCCCCTATAAGAATATTATATTATCTTGCAGGTTCTACTTGTCTTCAAGATTTTTCATCAGGAAAACCATATTAAGTGAAAAAAATGTGTTGTTTTTTGGTTTTGCACCTATTGTTTTCTTGCACACCACTTATATCAATGTCAACCTTTCAAATATCGATTCCTTACACCTTCAGCTTTCAGAAAATGTATGGTTTTTACTATAGTGTTGTCACATTGTTAATGCTAGGCTATCAAATATCGCAATTGATGAATTTACTTGATTTTTCCATGATGTAACGCTAAGTGTCCCACTAACGGCTAAATGACCTTTTACAAAAAATATCACAAATCAATCTGTCATTTAGTTTAAGCTTTATTAGCCTAAATAGGGAGAGAATTTGTTGATGTAAGTTACCACAACATTTCAAATTGACACCACATGATACAAGATGTTCACATTCTTTTAAGATTTCTGGATATTAATAACTTGCTTCAAATGTTTAATTCCTGTAGAGAGAGATCGGACCCAGGTCAAGCATCATCGTTACCCCTCACTACAGAAAGGTTGACACCTTTGGTAGTGTATAGGGACCCTCTATATCATGCTAGGTAGTTTAGTATCTCAAATGTGTGTCACTTTTTCAATAGGGGCCAATTTAACTTTTACCCAGGGATCACACTTTTAAAAATGCTCCATAATCTTGGGCCATATTGTCCCGTCAGTCATAAGGAGTTCCAAAAATGTATCTAGTTTGTACATCTATGACCATTGGTTGGGTAGTTATAGGCTAAAAGGCTAAAATGCAAAAAGGGTCACATTTCTATTTGTTACATTGGTCAAAATCAGAAGTGCTCCAATCTTGTAAAAATGAAAGAGTGTTCATCTAGCTATAATGTGTCAAAATAAGGACTATTTTTGGTACCATCTGCAATGATAGTTATCATTTTATGCGACAAAATAGTCATAGGGCAACATAATCCAATTGGTGTTGATCTTCTTTTGACCCTTATCTCCATAGTAAATCATATCAAAACTATACTTTTTGGGAGCCCTCTTACCTCGCAATAAATTGCAAGTATTTAAATATAATCATATTAACTTTTAAGAGTACTACTACCTAACATTGAGGACAGGTCCATACTAACTACCAAGGTGTTAAACCTTTTCTGTAGTGGGGTAAAACAAAATTCTTGAATAAGGCCCATATTATATTCTGCTCTCGCTCTACTGATGTTGAATGTTGTCCCAAATGTTCTTTTATACAGCTGCTGAATCTACTCAAATATTAACCACATCAAGAGACAGTGAGTTTAAGCAATTTCCATACATCTGTAAAATTTTTGTTAGTCCTCAAGCATTCAAATGGTTTCTTTGTGCAGTATAGGTAGTGTTGTTTGGCAGTCTTTACGTTGGCATAGTACAATCCCAGAAAAAGTAGAGACATTGGTTTTTATGGGTGGCACAATGTAGTTTCACCAAGAGGGTACCCTGATTGTAAAACCACACCATAAAAGCTTTACAACCATGCACAAATATTTTTGAAAATCTGAGAGGCACCATATTTTTCAAATGTGCTAGTGAAACATTTCATGGGCCTTAAATTTTACTGGGGAATGAAAAATGTTACCTTTCTTCAGATACCAATCCTAATTTTGATGGAGTAAGCAAGAGTCAATTGGGGCGCCCACCTTTAATTGTTTTAAAACATAACATGTCCAAATTTTTCACAACATTTTATTATAAGTTGATTTTTTGCCTTAAACCATTGGTCCCCACAATCCAAACCTACCTCTAGAAATGACTAATATTTGTGATTCATTGGAAATGAAAGAGAATGGGATGCCGGTAATATGCCTAGACTGAATCATTTAGTCATCCGACATCCTAGCACACGGTAACTTTTATTGCCATGTGGATATTTCTGGAGAGGGGCCATGGACTTGTCCTACTGTATGCCAAACTGCTATTGGCAACATTTCATTTTTCATTCAAAGGTTCAAGTTTTTTCTTTCAAATATGCAACTTTTCCATTGATATAGCTAAAAACAATGAAATTTAAAACATTTAGGTGAAATGATTTTTGTACTTTGCAATGTGCATAGTCAAGATTCACATTCTGTTCAATCATCCTATGGCTTAATATATGACATGCAAAGAATAACCCTATATCAAATACCCCATTTCTTGCCTAAAGCCAAAGGCTAGGGGCTAAAAATTACATGTTTCATTTTTTATGGAGGGTCTTCATACTTTGTATTGATTTTTTAAAAAAAAAACAATTTTCGCTCAGGTTCCACTATGATAACATTATATATATGCACATTGAAATAGCCTTTTATTTCTATCGGTCTGTTTCCTGCTAAAGGCTTCAGGCAATTTGATGAAATGGCTTAAACATAGCTATAAACATAGCTATAAACATGTCCTCAGAATTATTAAGCCAGCATTGTGATAATGTGTAAGCTGGTGGAAAATTGCTTATGAAAAAGCTTAAGGATACAGTAACATCTATCATTACTTTGAAGGTGACATGATTCTGTGGTGTTTTTGCCTGGTTTTATACAACCAGTTGCAGATGTTTATTTACGTAGTGTTGCAACCTGGTGCTGGCTCATTGGTTTCAGTAATACAGGGAAATTTACAACCTCTTTGCATATATTTACAATGTACATTTACTCACCCTTTATTTATTCCATGACTCTCCCTCATTATCATTAACGCCATTTTGATGTTCTACCGACCTCAAACAACAGCCTACACACCACATACATCGCCCATTTCACTTCTTCATTACATACAATAGGTGACCCCAGCTAATTGAATAGAGCGCCTCCCAGTGATCAACAGCCAAACAGTAAATAAGGCAGTTCTTTGACATAAAGATTGCCAATTTGTTATGCATTAATTTCCATTTGGCACTAGATGGAATCACGCAAATAATCACAAAGGTTAAATACATATGGGTTGTTAATTCTGTCACATGTATTACGCATGCTGCACAAAGTTTGGAGTGCCTTTAGGGAAGTGCCATTAGATACCTATTAGGGGGCATGGAAGTAGACCAGGGATTCATAATATATAATGGGAGAGGAAACTCACCCCGTTTGGGTGAAGCCGGTCCGGCTATCCCACACTGTTGTGGGCAGTATTCAAATGTTGGTGGACTTAATGACGACCTGATAAGAGTGGTCCAAATGTTAACATTTACATGGTCAATGATGCTATATAAAATCTAAATCAAAGATAGTAAACTATGTTTATCTGATAAGTATTGTTTCCTTCATTTCTGTTTTCCTGTTTTTAAGATGATGAAAGCGCATATGTTGATATAACCTTTCCGTAGGTGTTTACAAAAAATGCCCTCTAGGCCTACTGACTAAATTCCAAAGTCTTAAAAAAGTAAGTCCAAAAGACATATTAGGGACAAAACTTTGAAAAGACTTAATAAGGCTAATAAATTTAAAATTAAATCCATTACATTTGAATTCCCAGTGATTTTAAAGTTTGTCACTCATATGTCTTTGGAATTAGAGAGTAGGAAGCAGGTTAACTTAAAGGTGCAACGAGAGATTTCACATAACAGGTGTCCCTAAAAATGTGAAAAATCTAATTTTTGCACTAATGTAAAGCCTTCTATCAGAAATGTCCCCATGTGAAAGGATTAAGCTGAAAAATATTTCTTTGGTACAAAAATTGTGCAATTTCTAATTCACTCGTATAGGAGCAAATACAAAATTCAGCCTGTTTTATATTGAAATTAAGCGAATGAAAATCGCATTTTGTATTACTTTCAAGTCGTTTTGAAACCAAAGACAAGGTAAGATTTTCTATTTGGGTCGATCTCTATAATTACTTAACAATAAAACTGGAACAGTAGGGTAATCTTGCCAAGTGGTCCTTCCAGCATAGCTGCCAGCCCACAAAAATCAGACTATAGTAAAATTTTGCCCAACAATTATTGAATCGGTATAAAAAATACAGCATTCCCTGGAACGTTGGTGTCGTCTGCCATTGTGAATGAGGTCAAAGATCACATGGGGTCATCAGAGGTCAATATGTGTACATCCCATATGCGCCTTGGGCCAGTGGTTCTTCTGATCAAGTATGAGGTGAATTGAGCAATGTGTAAAAAAGTATGAGTCTAATAAGTGCAACACAAACAAACCTACTCTATTGAAGCTGTATAAAGTTTTAATGTATGCGTAAATTGATTCTAGTCACCGACGCTAGTTCGCGCATGTGTAGTACCATGGAGTTATTACAGTAATGGTAGTACATTCCTATTTATGCAAATAACCGTAAGACACTCGGCTATCACCAACATTGACCACCTGAGGTCTAAGAAGTCTCTTGAATGTCATGAACACACAGTGCAGAATTTCTGAAATCTTCCCAAGCTGTATCACAAATATGACGTCACCGTTCAGTAATGAGCGGCGCTCTTCATTTGTAATTGTTACTAAGAAGTTTGTTTGTGTGCAGGGTCAACATTTTTGTCACAGATACATACACATACCAAGTAATCCATACGTACCATTCTGCTTGCAGCAGATGACACAAAAATGCTTCAGAACAATGAATATAGTTTGATGTAGATTCTAGTATTTATTAAATTGTAAGACAATACAAAGAATCATTAAAACTATGCCTTAGTACTTGGATAGGTCAAATCCTATTGCAACATGCTATGAAGTAAAGATGTTATAATATTTTAATGTGTAGGGTGTCCCAAAGTTAGTGTGACCATTTCCCATATAATTCGTGTGACCATTTCCAATTTAATTCTTTATAACTGCAGCTAAAAAGAGTTTACTATACATTGGTACATTGGTACATTTTCTATGCGTCTTTCAAAAATTTTGGGAGAAATCTGAAAGAACCACTGATCTAAGACTATATTTTGTTCGGTCTTGAGTTGACAGTGAAGTGACAACCAAGGTTTTACAGTTACACAACCTTGAAATGCTTGTGCTTGGGATTAAAACCTTATTTGCACATGAATAAAGGCAGTGCATTTGAACTGCTAGAGAGAATACAAAGAAGAGTCATGACCAGTGGCATAACCAGTGAGGGGGTGGGGTAAAGTGCCCCCTGCTCAGAAAAAAAAAAAAAAAAAAAAAAAAAAAAAAAAAAAAAAAAAAAAAAAAAAAAAAAAAAAAAAAAAAAAAAAAAAAAAAAAAAAAAATCAGAAAATGCCTCGGCACCCCTTCCCCCATTTGCAAAGGTCTGGTTGCGCCACTGGTCATGACATCACTGTCAAATCAAGAGCGAACAAAGTATTATAGGCATGTTTGTCCTCATTTTAAAACATTTTTCATGATGATTATATGGTCATGCCCATTTTTATTAAAGGTGCTTGTTCGGATTGTCACTGGGCTTCTCGACTTCCCTGGAAGTATACTTTGATTACCGCCAAATAGACAGTCCTCATATCAGTGTAAACTGATAAGGATTGATGTAGATGCCAGATAGCGCAAGGGACGTAGTGTGTGTATTTTGTGTGGCATGCACATGTTTCTGTGTAAATGCTCAAATATATTTGGTTTACTTTTATGCTCAGAATGATAACAACTGAATAATTCCCGTCTATTTGGTGGTAGTCAAAGTAGAGTATCAATTATTACATCAGATGAAAGGCTGTATTTTTCTCATTGTCATCCTGAAATTTAGCTAAATTTCAGCCTTCAAATCCATTTCTTTCCCAAGATGGAGACAAAAACTGCCATTTTAAAGGTTAACACCTCTTATGTACACAAAGGCAGCATTTTATAATACCTGCCACATGTTTTGATCGAGATCTCGATCACTTGAGCACAGTAAGTGTTAACCATCAATATTACAATATTAGCACAGTAGTGAATAGCTTTTGTGAATAGGGTATTGCAATATGCATTATTGCTTTCACCATCAAAACCACAAGTTTGTATCCCAAAATACTTAATGGTGAGTGTATGCAAGTTCCAGGTTCTCATATCAAGTAAGAACATGATAGCCATAAATAGGAACAAGCACCTTTAAATTGGAACATTTGAAATTTTGTATTAAAAATGATTGAACTTGACTAATCCACTTAACTACTATGTGTAAAGGGTTAGAGAGGACATTTCCAGAATATTGCGCACCCAATTTTTTTTAAATTGGATTTTTTTTTCATATTTAGAATGCTTTTTCAATATATTAAATCACGCCTGAAGTGATTAAGCCAAAATGCTGTCTTTAAGTAATTAGCAAGATGATTTGGTATTATTATCTGTCATGCTTGACAGAAAATCAAAGCATGCTTTTATATATAGGATCATTAGGAGAGCAGGCATGTTAAAAAGTTAGTTTTTGGTTTTCTTTTCTACTTGTTTGTCTAAATTTAGATAAAAATTTGTACCCTCAGAAAGTCTCATGTCCCTCTATGTACATGAAATTGTCAAGTTACTTTTGGAGCATCCTGTATGTAATCTTTACAGGGCTAATTTTGTTTATCACTTTTGTCATGTCTTGAATTTGCTGGTGATGCATTCCACATTGTTTCTTAACATGAGGTCCTGATTCCTGAAACTCTTTAATAGCATGATTATCATCAGGAATGTTTGTGTTGTTCCCTTAAGTCCAACAGGGGACACCAGGAGTATTAGTGGCAGGCCCTGGTTAGTGGATTTCACATACACCACCCCCCTCAATTCCAATAGTTTTACATTTTGTAACTGTGGCATAAAGGGCACTCATTGTACCCCCACGATTTTCTACATGCTTTGGAATACACTTTTACGGTATCTCCGGGCTTAGTGTAAAACGCAAAAGCGCTAGTGAATTCGGCAGCCTCAACAGAATAAACTGCATGTGATGCTCCACTTTATTCCGTTAAGGCTGCTGAATTCACTAGCGCTTTCGCTTCCACTTTTTCATTTTACACTAAGTCTATCTCAGCACTACCAGTTGTGTGTTTATATTTCCAATTAATGATGGCAAATCTTAGAAAAAAAATCATGAAAATTAATTTAAGCTTTAAACACTTAAAGGCTGGCTCAGATTTCCCCACGAGGGTGCACTCAATTTTAAAACAAATCATGTTTTTTTGCATATACATAATGCTTGTCCATATCATAATCATTGTGTGAAATAAATAAGCTCAAGTCAAGTCCTTCATATAGAAAATCACAACTTTGTTATAAAATTCCGGATCCAAAAGTTTTGTTATACACGGTATCCTATGGTACTGCTAAACTGCGCATAAATATTTACTGCATGAAAACGGAAAATCCAATTCATCTCTAACTTTGGAATTAAGCAATTTAGGTGACTATCTTTAGTTCCAGATGACTATTTTCAATTACTACACAAAAATAGATTTCAAAATCTGAGTCGGCCTTCAATAACAGACACATGCCCTTGCAGCTAGAAGAATCCTGGTTTATGAATTATATTTTCATTTTATAGCAAGTGTTACAGTGGTTCTAGAATCAGGCACTTTTCATATATATAATTTTGTGCAAACTTGCATAATATTATTTTGCATAGCCCTAGTTAGATCTGTCATTAGTTGCTTGATTTATTTCTTAGGCAATTCCTACACACACCCTGTGTAGGCACAACACCCTATGTGATAGTTTGAAGCACATCTTAACCAATTATATGCATCACGTTCAAGGTGCAAGATTATCTAGGTCATGCACTCTACGCTGGCATGTGTTCGATTCTGTCCGAGAATTAAATCCAGTAACTATAATTACATTTTCATCAATAAATACATGTGTATATCACTAATTGACTAAAAGTTGTTTGGTGTAAAGCTTTATTCATAAAGGCACATAAATTGGTGAATAAAATATGAATATTAATATTTTGAAATTGAATATACATATATGGAATATATTGCATTTTTAAACTTTAGTATTTAATCACACACTTAATAATGTTGCTTTATACATATATTTTGTTAAAATCTGATAAAGGTTTTTGTTTCAATATATAATAAATATATTATAAATAACAAATAATGAATTTACTGGTAGAATACATTGGAAAACCAACTATACATAACAAATAGTTGAATCATTGAAAGGTCAAATAATTCATGAGGTTCATTTTTGGAGCATAGACCAGGAAAGTGGCCAAAGATGTACTTTTAAAATTATTGACATCGCTTACACTGTGAATGTGTGATGAGATTCTAAAGTATTGGAATATTTTCTTAAGATAAAAATGCTACTATTAACCAGTTGTGGCATTACTGTAATATCCATGGTTCAATGCTCTAAACAACAGTTATTCTACACTGGTTTGACAAATGCTACTAATGGAATTTCTTAGCGTTCATGCCGCTTCGATAATATTTTCTTCACGTACGCAATCGTACGTGAATGCTAATGGTGACAAGAGGCAACCAACGTTTCGTCAATAAATTGTATTAACCTTGCTGCGAGGCCTGTACTTTTCCCAAAGCAGAAAATTGGGAGGAGTTGGCTCTATAGTTAGGTCCAAAAAAATTTGTCTCACTTCAGTAGCTCAAAATGGTAAGCCCATGCATTTTTTTGTTTTAGAAAAAAAAATTAAAAATAAGCGGTACACAGAAATTATTTTTAAGTGCACTTTTTAGAATTCTTTTCCAGACTGTTTGCGGCCCACAATTTTTTTTTTTTTGTTAAAAAAAAATGTTAAAAATTCTTTGAAAACCTATAAAACAAAGAAACGGCAGTAAAATGAGATTTTTTTAAAACATATGTCGCATGGGAAAGCTGAGAGGAAAATTCTTGAAATGGTAGGACATCCACAAGTAATGGAACAAGTGCCATGACACTCTGAAGCAACCCCAAGGCATTGAATATTGAATGGGGGGGGGGGGGGGGGGTAGTGATGGAACTGCAGGAGTGACACCCTCACATTTTTCGACATGAAAATGTGAAAGGCATTGGGTTCATTAAATGGACTTATTTAACCCAAATTCAGCGTGAGCTCAGTGCCAAACCACCACTGCAGTGCAGAGGGATCACTGTCTGGTAAGTGAAATTGTTTCACCTTCAGGATTTTCATGTCCTTTTAGTAATTAATTGATCAGATTTAAATTTGATATATTGTCATCTATAATTGCACAATGCATTCTAAATGGAGTATTGAGGAGGACGGGCGTGTAATAATTATTTATTTTAATTGCAAACAGGATGCAACAGTGAAATCCTTCAAATCGAATGGGCTGAAGAATACCCAAGTGGCAAAAATTACCATGGCAAAAAAAACAGCAAGGCATATACAAATATACTATATATATATGCACATAAAATAGCAATACAATAAACCAAAATAAATATCAGCATATAAATAGCATAATAGTAGCAGCCTGAGCCATATCACAGAGTAAAAAAACATCGGTCCGCGGACTGCTTGTGTCGCCTGCCGTCGCGGTAGTGAATGATAGGCCTAACATGACATTTGCCTTGATAGGGCACCCTTGGGCATATAAACAAAAATGAGGGGTTGCATGTAAAAACCTCCATAAACAAGTTTGGTTCCATTGAACTAATTTTTACATTCTTACAACTTGACCTCACATGACCTTTGACCTTGGTATGTGGCCTTTGACATAATCAACAAATGAGGGACCCCATGCTGCACACATGAGTCAAGTTGGGTACCAATTGAACTTCAATTACTTTTCAAATGAAGTCAACTTTTAAATTTTAGCCTATTTTACACTGACCTCACAGACCTTTGACCTTGGGATTGACCTTTGACCTCATCAACAATTGAGGGATCCCAGGTTGCACCCATGAAGTCAAGTTTGGTTCCACTGAACTCGACAACTTTTCAAATGAGGTCAACTTTGCTTTTCAGCCATTTACAAACTTGACCTCACGACCTTTGACCTTGGATGTGACCCTTTGACCTCATTAACAAAATGGCGCGGATGCCATGTCTGCATCCTGTGATCCAAGTTTGGTTTAAAACTCCATCAACAGATGAGGAATTAAACCACCCCCGCCCCCCCCCCCCCCCCCCCCCCCCCCCCCCCCCCCCCACCCCCCCCCCCTGGCAAATGTAACCCCCTTTTTCACAACAGACAGGCAACAACAACCCGCTACAGTGGACAAAAGTGATCCCTATGGTATTCCTGCCTTAGGGCAGGCGACACAAAAAAAGCACATTTCACTTTGTGGCTGCAAGCAAACCTCAATTTTAAGTCTAAATAAAAATCTAAAAATACTATATTCAGCATATTTATGCCCCTTCCTTCCAAACACAGTTGCCTCAGCTGTGTCCAATGCAAAATAAACGGCTATGTCAGTTGTTTAACAAACGTAAAGCCACGAATTAATTGGAAAGCCACTTAATTTCTTCAGCATTTCAAAGGGGTAAAATCCATGAACATTACTTTGTTGAAACTATTACAAATTTTCACTACAAAAGGATATTTAAGGCTCTATATAAACTTGAAATATAGCCACCAACACGTCCTCCATACCACAACTCCGCAACCACGGTGTGTTAGGTGTTTTGAACAAGTGCTATTTCTGACATAGCTACATTTTTTATTACAATGACATATTGAAGGGGGACAATAATTTGGCAAGTAGATTAAAATTAAAAAGAATTAAAATTCAACAATGGCTTGTAAGAACGTAACATGGGTCAAAAAAGTGTTCAAACTAACATCAACATGATCAATGTCACAATACAACAATGTACATACAAAAAACAAGTCTAGTAGGGACGCCACGGAATCTTGAAAGTGAAATCTTTTGCCGGGCTGCTATAAAAATTGGTGACTAGTTTCAAGTAGGGGAACATCTTTGGGGAAATCAGAGAAAACTGTGATGTGGGATTATTTGAAACGATTCGAAATAAATAGAATCCAAGATGGCGTCCCAAAATGGCCGCCGATTTGACTAACGAACTGGTTTTAGCCGTAACTTTTGGTT
>JAMKCH010006827.1:0-50950 GCA_023653785.1 Ophioderma brevispina | reverse complement strand
CCAACTACAATGGTCGTACATGTAATACACATAAAAATTTTGTACGCCAAAATTTGCACAATGTTACAATTAATTTTCACACTTCTAATGTGTAAATGGGTGGCTGACACAATAAGGCTCACATTATCTCAATTCAATCCCAGACGAGCCCCCAATCTGTTATGGACGTCTCGTGGACGCCTAAGGTCGAATACCTTTCCAAACACAAATAAATGAGGGTCCCCCACCCCCCCCTTGTGCACAGTGATCTGAATTTTATATAATAGTCACAGATTTTAATGATTGTAAATTGGTTAAGAATTTGGTATGTCCAAAGTACAAATATCTATACAATTCAAAATTACACTTAACAATTCTAATCTTCCTCAGAGTTCATTTGTCTCCAACTAAAAGTAGCTAGTTTTTTGAAAAACCTAGTTTTTCGACGAAAACCAGGTTTCTCGACCGAATAAACGAGGTTTATCAAAAACCTAGCTTTTCGAATCGAAAAACCTGGTTTTTCGATTATTCGATTTGAAACCAGGTTTATCAAATATGAATATGCTAGGTTTATCAAAGTTTATTAAAAAAAATGGTGCCAATTAGTGGTAGAGCTCAGAGGATCCAAATAAGGAAGAGTTTTGAGTGTCAAATGCGTGCTTAAGAAAGTAGGGGGACACAAGATCAAGCCCCATGGAATGCAATGGACGTTGACCTTCTTGTGCCCCCTACATCGGAATTTAAGCAATTTAAGTACCGTTAAAACTATTCCTTAATTTAATCTTATGAACTCCACCAATAATTTCGCACCATTTTTTTTCCAAATCGGAGCAGCTTTAAAATTTACCCTAGCCTATAACTCTGAATATTTAGGCTGTACATATTACAAACTATACCTTTTTTCTGACTCCTTATGGTTAGACACATCACATTGATGTGCTTTTCAACATATTCGGATCAATTTAAAAGAATTTGACCCCTGTACAATTCTTGTATTGGCCCCCTCTCCTTAAGGCACCAATTGCAAGCACTTAAGATCACGTTTCAGGGGTTTCTTTCCTGTCCTCTGTTAACAATTTAATCACTCAAACCTTTTGTAATACTGAGATGTTGTTTACAAATGTTTGCTTGCTCCTGGGTTATCAGATTAAAGGTGTCAACACTGATCTCCTACACAAATTAATTCAGGACGCCGGCATGAACGGCTGCGCGAGTCTGCGTAACTAGGGACTATTTACCGAAATCGTTCCAGTATAACAAGTAATTTTGATTATACAGGCCTAACTTAATAGAACATTCGAATTTGAAGAACTCTTGAAATTTCTTAAACTATTAATTTTTCCCGTTCTGTTCGCACCATGTTCATCCGAATTCAACCATTGCTTAGGTCAAATTCGTCCCACAAAAGCTAAACTGTTCATTTGCAAACTCGATTTCGTCCTTTGGGGTCAAACAACTTCAAATTGAGTGGGTTCACTCTTAACTCGTCAATGGTCGCACCGGTTTCGTCGTGTTAATTCAAATTCGTCGGGTCATACAAGTTCGTCGTATATGGCCAACCGATTTCGTCATTGTGTCATCCGGCTTCATAAAAATAAATCATTCGAATTTTCGTCTATAGGCCCTGCATTAGGCTGGGTAACCCCCCCCCCCCCCCAAGTAACCCCCCCCCCCCCGCCTCATACATTCTTTTTAAGCCTAAATCCATTTGAAATGGCTCTTAACAGATATGAAGTGACGTTATACGGAATTTTTTGTGATGTATCACTCAAGAGAGGTGCACTTCTCCTAAATTACATTGATGTTAAATCAATCTAAAGTTTATGGAGGGACAAATCAAGTCAGATGAACTTTTGATCTTATATAGTATGTTTTATAATGGCCGCCATTTTTCTGATTAACTTTTAAAAAATATTATTTTTCTCAATTTTAAAATTTGGAGAAAAGATTTCTCAAGGTAAAAGTAATTTTGTTACTAGAAACGAGAGAAACTGGGGATTCCCCGAGAGTTGTTTATGCTAAGTGCACCTTAGATTGCACAATAAGGGAAGTGGGGAATTCCCCAAGATGGTAAACTTAGTACCTTAGTCCAGCTTGTTTAATGTTTAAAAGATCAAAACAATTGCAAGAACCTAGGTAATTCCCCCCCAGAGTTTATATATGTGAGTGTGTAATTAGATGGTGGAAATTATTTGGATGGTGCAAGGTCATTTTTATGCATGAGGATGCGAATGATTATTGTTAGGAGGAATCTAGCTTTGTAAGTTACCTTCCAGGACTGGAGACGATTCCCTTGGAATATATACCTGAGCTGAGAGTTTTGTTAATGAACTTGTGCTCTGTCATATGAAGTCTTCCGCTGTGAGGACATATCATCGTTGAACTGCAACGCTTCTTGTGGACATTGTGGACATTCTTGAGGACAATAAGTATACATGTAATCTTAAATATTGCGTGTAATTATTATGACAGTTGTTTGGAATACCAAATCTTAACAATTACAAATCATTTTAAAATCTCGTTATATTATATAAAATTCAGATCATTTGTGCACGAGCGGCTATTTATTTGTGTTTGAAATGTAGTTCTGACCTTAGAGTTACGAGACGTTCATAACAATTTTTTAAAGCAGTTTTAATTTTGCTTCATGTTAAAACTGATAAAAACAGTCTTACTGTTGTTTTTAATGTAGTTGGAAGCAGTCAATATTTGGCTTTAACACAAAAGGTGATTTTTTTTTGGTGCCATCAAGTTGCACAAATATATATTTGGTTTTGCCCCGAAACACTGACGATTGAAAATGACAATCGTTGAAACCCAATGACCAAAGTCGTAATCCAACTACCCATCATATCGCCGTTTTGAAGGTCGGACTAAATTCGAATCACAGGACGAAACTGATGACCATAGTGAAATCGTTGGATCCTCGATATTTTGGGATGTCCAAGACGAAAATAGAGTTTGCCAAATGTTACATTTTCGATTTTGTGGGACGAATTTGAACTAAGCAATTGTTGAATCCGGATGATGAACATGTGCGAAAAAACGAACGGGAAAACCTATATTCGTATTGGATCGTTTGAAATTGTTTGATTGTTCCTAGTATATAATTATGTGTGTCTTGGTGGGGGATGATGACCACAACATCAAAAGCACGTGTTTGTATTATACATAAAATAGCAACTTCCTTGGTATACATATCAAAATATTTAGGGCATTATATTTTTGAACAAAGGTTTGGTTGGACACAATAAAAACTATTCGAGATGGTTCGCAAAGCACGTTTCTGTAGCGAAATATTTTGTTAATAGATATATTGCTTACATTAACCCCATAAAAAAAAGCCATTAATTTAGGTATGGCAAAACAAGGTACAGCCAGTTGATACATAGTTATTTTTGGTACAATAGAACTTAACTGTGTCTTTAGCACACTAATGTATTTCTGGAACATACTTTACAAATACTTTCCAAGTTGTTTCGTCCACGTCAAGTTGCATCAATAAGTATCCTAAAAACATTTGCGTCGGTGCACTCGGGTTAAAAGCAATATTAGCACATTTTTTGAAGAGCGCCCCCAATTTTCAAATTTGATATTTTTGCAAACAGTTACGTTTGGTCAAATTGTCTAGGAAACTATACCTGTGAACGATAATTCTAAAAAATGCGTATTATCACAAAATAAGCGATTTTGTAATTAGAATTGGGATCCCAGATTGGACTTAACGGCAGAGCTGGAATGCTACGTTTATGTCCGTCAATGATGAAAATAGTGCCACCTCGTAGAAAATAACCTCTAACGTGAACTTGCCTGAACTATAGGTTTTCCCGTTCGGTTTCGCACAATGTTCATCCTAATTCAACAATTGCTTAGTTCAAATTCACCCCCAAAATCGAAATGTACTTTTCAAACTCGATTTCGTCTTTGGACATCCCAAATAGTCGATGATCCAACGCTTTCAATCTATGGTCATTCATTTCGTCCCGTGATTCGAATTAGTCCGACCTTCAAAACGGCGAAAAATGGGTTTTGATTACGTTCCTTTGGTCATTGGGCTTTCAACAATTGTCCTTTTCATTTTCGTCCAGTTGTTTCGTCGGGGCAAACAAACACCAAATAGATTTTGTGCAAAACTTGATGGCACCAAAATCAGCCATTGTTTAAAAGTCCAAATATTGACTGCTTTCCAACTAAAGAACCAAAAGCTTGTTTAAATCATTTTGACATGAGCTAAAATTAAAAACTGCATTAAACAATAATATTAAAAAAGATCCAAAATTTTAAATGACTTGATTGTCCCTACCACAAACTTAGAATTTGATTTAATTCATGTAATTTAGAGTGCAAACCCTCTCTTGAGTGATAAATCACTAAAAAATTGCCTGCATAAAACGTCAGTTCCGATCCTGTTAAGAGCCATTTCAACAAAAAATTATAGGCCTAAAACGCCTGCATGCTACCAGCCCAATGCAGGCCTATGCGACGAATTCGAATGATATTTTATGAATCCGGATGACCAATGATGGAATCGGTTGGCCAATACGACCAGAACTTGTATGACCCGACGAATTTTGATTAACAGACGAACCGGTGCGACCATTGATGAGTTAGAGTGCACCAAGGTTGAGTTGTTTGACCAACGACAAAATCGGTTTGACAAATGTACCAGTTTCGATTTTTCGCCGAATTTGAACTAAGCAAATGTTGAATTCGGATGACCATTGTGCGAAACCGAAACGGGAAAACCTATATTAAAACAACTAATAGATCGCCGACCTAAATAATTTATTCTAGTCAAAATGCCTTCGTTTGTGACCACATAGCCATTGTCGGGCGTAACCATTCACAGGTATAGTTAGTTTACTAGCCAGTTACCCATTAACGGTGTAAAATCTCCAAATTTGAAAAATTGGGGCGCTCTTAAAAATGGATAATATTGCTTTAATTTACAACCATCAACTTAGCATTTTCATCCTCTATGAAAGAAGTTTTGTTTATGGGTACCCAAGTACATAAGATTGTTTTCATGGCATTTAATGATAGCTTATTGCTTTAAACCAATTACAGATTTCTCTCTTAATCACAATTTATTACATCACATAAAACAGAAAGGTTTGATGCGAATAGAAAACTGTGTATCGTCAGCAAATAAAATTGTATTAACAATTTAGAAAGTATACAAAATGTCATTCATATAGAGTATAAAAAGTTAAAGGCCACAAGATCGATCCCTGTGGCACTCTGAACCTTACATTTCTTTTGATGATTTAGTTGAATGATACCAAAAATTGTGTTCTATTACATAAGTAGTTGGAAAAACAAGTATAGATAACACCTAAAAACCAGAATGTATAGCTTTGAAGCAATTATTTGACGATTGTATCAAAAGCTTTGATTAAATCCATGCAGACACACCAATGGATACATAGCATTATCAATTGCTTTGGTAATTTATTACAAAGTCCAGTACATGGCAGCCTTTATTCTATATTGATGATTTGTTCGAAAACCATATTGTTATGAAAAAAGAACATAATTGTTTACTCAAACATTCATAGGGAAGGGGAGAAACGATTATAGACAATCGTTCTAGAATCTGGACAAACAAAAGGTAAAATTGAAACGGTCTATAATTTCCAAATACTTCAGGATTTCCTTCTTAATATAGGTACAACTTTAATTTGGCAATTTTTAAGGTCACTGGGACAACCCCCGTCGACAGAGATGAATTTAAGATCATTGCAAATGGGGAAGCTATTCTTTGGAAAGTTTTTGTACTACTGTTTTAATGTGCCACTTATGACCGACTTTTTTAATTCACAAGCTGTTTATACTTTTAAAATATCATTTTCATCGGTTGGATGGAAAAAACAAGAGAAAGGATGACCTTGTTTAAGATAAGAAGAAAAGTCCTTGCCATTATGATGAATTGTGAAAGCCAACTTTGGACCTATGTTGGCACAATAAGTATTAAATTCAGTAAGCAGATTTGTGTAGGGCAGGTGTAAGCGTGTTTCTGATACAAATTTGACAGTACACTTAATTGTCTTCGGATGAAAATTAGTTTATGACTGTCCAAGTATTTCGTCCTATTATTATTCTCTTTTTCTAATAAGTTAGAATAGTATAGGTTTTCACGTTCGGTTTCGCCACAATGTTCATCCGAATTAAACAATTGCTTAGTTCAAATCGTCCCACAAAATCGAAAACGTACATTGGCAAACTCGAATTTCGTCTTTGAACATTCCAAATAGCGAATGAGTACAAACGATTCAATCTATGGTAATTCAGTTTGGTCCCGTGTTTCGAATTTCGGACCTTTCAAACGGCGATATAAGGGGTAGTGGGATTACGTCTTTGGTCATTGGGTTTCAACGATTGATCTTTTCAATTTCGTCAGGTGTTTTCAGGGCAAAAACCAAATAATATATTTGTGCCAACTTGATGGCACCAAAATCAGCCAGTTTGTGTTTTTAAGCCAAATATTGGCGCTTTCAAATAAATTAAAACAGTAAAAGCTGTTTTATCTTTTGACATGAGCTAAAATTAAAACTGCATTAAACATAAATAAAGATCCAAATTTAATTGACTTTGATGTCACTACCACAAACTTTAGAATTTGATTTAAATCATGTAATTTGAGTGCACCCTCTCTTGAGTGATAAATCACTAACAATATTGCCGTCATATCGTCACTTCCTATCCTGTTAAGAGACCATTCAAATGATAGGCCTTAAACGCATGCATGATACCCGCCCAATGTAGGCCTATACGACGAATTCGAAATGATTATTTTTATGAAACGGATGACCAATGACGAAATCGGTTGGCCATATACGACGAAATTGTATGACCCGACGAAATTGAATTAACACGGCGACGAATCGGTGCGACCATTGACTAGTTAGAGTGCACTAGGTTTGAAGTGGTTTGACCAAAGACGAAATCGAGTTTGCAAATGTACAGTTTCGATTTTTTGCGACGAAAAATTGAACTAAGCAATTGTTGAATTCGGATGAAAATTGTGCGAAAAGAACGGGAAAACCTATAAGTACGTTTTAAAAGCCAAACAGTAAAGTAGAATTTAATTTGTTTATTGGATGGTCTATAATCGTATCAGAGATGTGACATTTGTTTAGGTTTATTGAGAGATTCTTTGAAGGATATTTTCCTCCGGATACAGTTTAATAAGGGGAAAAATGGAAATACCACGGTGAATTTGATCTATTTTTTTTGAGTGTACAGCTCATTCTCTTTTCGTCTGTCCTTTAGCTTCTCTTTTCAGAGGAATACATTTATCTGATTTCATTGAACTAAAATTTGGAATATGATTACTTTGCATTGTCATGATTGTCAGAGTTACCAAACATTTTTCCCCAATCAAAATTTTTCAGTTCCATTCTTAAGAGATCAATATGTTCATGGTAACCAGTTCTTGTCTCTACATAGTTAAAACTTATCGTATTGATGTTCCTTGTTACATTGAGATCGGACTAAATAAATCGGTAAATGCAGTGGTGTTGAGCTGGGGGGGCAAGGGGGCACGTGCCCTGGGCGGGCAACTCAGGGGGCGCTGAAATGATGCTGGGGAAAATAAAAATTGACACTGCCAGGCAGTTATACAGTATAGGCCTATAGTTCTGTCAGTGAGAGCCCTTTGAATGTAGTACTCAAATTTGCTAAAACTCGAGAGCTGCCGGGGCGTCGCCCCCTGGACCCCCACAGGGGCAAGTATAGTAATAATTATGCTTCATAATAAGATAATGAGAGCTCTCCAGAAGGCACTAAACATGCTAAAACCGAAGAGCTGGACCCCACCAGGGGCAAGTATTATTTGCTTCATGATAGTGAGATAAACTGAGAGCTCTCGAAGGCACTCAAACATGACTAAACCCGCCAGCCTCCGGGGGCGTCGCCCCCGGACGCCTTCAGGGGCAGATAGTTCATGATTGGCTTTAAGAAAATGAGAAGATACTTGAGGAGCTCCTCCGAAGACACTCAACATGTTATAAACCGGCGCTTCCGGGGGCTCCACCCCCTGGAACCCCCGTACGGGTTTACTCGGGACCACAGCCACAGGCCACCCAACAACACCATGCAAAGCGATAGGACAAAGCAGCCCAATAAGGACAAAAATCGGACATCCTTCACCACTGTTTCCTGAGATTCATGCTCGCATTTTTAAAATTTGATGTCATTGTGTTTACTGAATAATGGTGGGATGATACATATAATGATGGTGAAAATTTTAACCTAGTGATTATTGATCTATAGAAATGAAGGAATTGTCATGGTGGGGGGTGTGCTTTTAGTATTAAGTCTCAAGCTTACTCCTCTGTTTTTAAGTAATGATTTATTATGTGATGACTCGAAATTGTTTGGGCGATTTCATACTAATCACAAGGGTAGGTTTATTTGGGTTGTCTTTATAGGCCTCCTTAAAATGTAGTACTCTGATACATGGAGTTGACTTGATGATCCTTATGCAAACTCCAAGCTTCTCAGAAGGACTATGCTCTTATTTTATTCTCTTGTAGGTGATTTTAATATTCAATGGATTGGCCCTGATGGTGTTCCTATTGTTCTTTCTCGGGTTCTTCCAACTATGATCATGACCACCATGATTCAATGGTTTTATCAAGGTCAATGGAGCCCAATATGTTACTAAAATGGTGATGATTCCATTTACCTGGATTTGGTTTTTGTTACTGATGTACTTTGTGAAATCCTTGTGAGTCTTCTTAGATGTTGATGGTTTGTGACCATTAAGCTGTAATTTTGCAGTGGGAATAGAGTTAAAAATGTTCCAAAGCGTTAGTAACCCAAAAAATGGTTTCTTGTCTTGGTCAGGTGATTTTGATCTAATGCGTAGTATTATGTAGTAGTAATTTCGTCCAGTGTCTTAATTTCGATGATCGTTGAGACATTTGGAATAGTTTGAAAATATTCTCCACTTCAGCATTAATGTTTCTGTTCCTAAGAAAAGGTTAAGTCAGGTTCTTCTGTTCCACGGGTACTAAAAATATTTCGGAAGTAGTTGGTGTTACTCGTAAAAAGATTCTGTACAAAAGGGTAGGCAAAGTTAAGTATGATGATGCATTGAACAAATTTAAGGACGCGCAAACAAGTTAAAATCTTGCATTAAGAAAAGTCATCGTGAATATTCTATTGACATTTCCAAGCAAGCGCTGCTAATCATAAGAAGTTTTGGGCCTGGCCTCTATAAAGGCTGTCGTAAGGATTGGATTCCGCAGAGTTCTTCAGGTGGATGGTCCAGGAAATACCGAAAACAAGGATATTGCTGATGCTTTAATAAAGCAGTTTTTGGTTAATTTTGGGATAATTATGAACCTATTGATATTGCTTCTCTTCGATTCTATTCCCTTCTATGGTAGCTCTACCTCTTGATTCTCTCCTATTACTGCGATGAAGTTCTGTTGTTCTCACCGACTAAATTCTAATAAATCTCCGGTCCAGAGAAAATTCTTCCTGTTTTCTTAAAATGTGTGTGCAGAACTGGCACCCGTTTTATTGCAAACGTTTGTTATAATAATCACATTTATTTATAAGGGTTTAAAATTCCAAAATCTTGGAAGTGGAAGTGGCAAATGTTGTTCATATCTATAAAGGTTCTGGTAAGCCAAAAAGATGCTACCTTCATGGCTATCGACCAGGTCTGTACTTCAGTCGTGTGCAAAATTTTGAAAAAATTGGTGGATCGTATTATGGATTATATTGAAGGCATGATATCTTGATGATAATCAATTTGGGTTCCGGACGAAGTAGAAAGTGTGAGCAAATTTGTCCTCTCTAAATTCTTAACATTTATTAGTGAAAATTGGATGGGCAGAAGATTGCAACTTGTGTGACTCTGTTTTTCTTGATTTCAGTTCTCCCTTTGATAAAGTAGATCATAATCTTCTAATTCAAAAACTTCATGATCGTGGTATTAGGGGTACTCTTCTATCTTGGATTCAGAATTTCTTATGGACAGGAAAACAGAGGGTTAGTTTCAGAGGCGAATTTTCTGACTTGGCATCAGTCACTTCTGGTGTCCTTCAAGGTTCAGTGCTTGGACCTAGCCTTTTCCTTATTTTTGTAAGTGAATTACTTTGAATGTGGCTTCTTCTCTTTTCCAGTTTGCTGATGATTCACACATTGGTGAGCCAATTAAAAATCCTACGGAGGTGGTTGAGTTGCAAAAAATGATTGGACAAACTCGCGTTGGGCAGTCACAAACAAGCTTCCTCTAATCAATTCAATTAGTTTATTAGAAATTATAATTCAGCCAATACATTACATAATCGATACAATTATTTACTGTATTATTGGAATAAAATTGTGAAAAATTTTAAGAGGGGAAAAATACTTACAGAATGTTGGAAATGGCATGATACACAAAGTGCGGGAGAGGCCATATAAGTCTGAGGAAATTGAGCATGACCCCACCTTAAAATATTACAATGATTGATTAATAATTTAATACGACAGACCTGAACAAGACAAGACAGGACAGGATGATACAGGACGAGGACATGGACAATTATGTTTAACAAGATCAGGGGAAAAGAAACATGGTGAAACGTGGCGAAACTAGTAAAAGACGATAAAAGAGAAGATAAAAAAGGTATGGTATTGCATTTTGAGTGGTCTGGTCAACTATAGAATGAGGGGAAAAATACTGAGACATGTCTTATTGACTGATAATCACAAAAGTTCCAATTAAATATTTATTAATTAAATCTTGTTGAGATTAAATTTAATGCATCAACAGGTGCGGTTCGGCCACTTCACTGGTCCAAAACTTCTGCAGCAAGTCTGATTACTTTTGGGGTGGCTGAACGTCTGCATCAGTGATGATTTCAAATTACTTGGTACTCCTGTTTTCTTCCAATCTTCATTTCCTATCATGTAGATTTCTTGTGCAAAAAAATCTCTCGTTCTTGTGGTTTTTAATAAGATGCCACTAAGAATATGCATTTCTCTGCTCTTCTGAATCTTTATAAAGCTTTTGTCCTCCATCTTCTCGTTTAACGTGTGTTATTGGGCTGGCTCCATATAATGCATGTTACATTAGTAGACTTGAAAAGTTCAAAGAAGGATTACAAGAGTCCTATGTATAGGAAAAACGGGGTTCTGGGGCGCATGTATTAGAGTACACTGGTGATATATTAATAGTTGCACCCGAGGAAATGACTCAGTCAAATAAACTTCGCAGTTATTTTACCGTACGAAGTTAGTGACAGGTATTTTAATTTCAGTGTCCCGCCATGTTGATGTGCATCCGATGCATTGTGGGTACAAAACAAAGTCCTTTAAAAGGGAAGTGCACTGCACAGTTACTCTATTACACTCCTCCCTCCTTAGATTAAAACTTCTTTCCACCAGAGGGGGGTTTTGCCTACACTGCAATTGCAACCTCATAACATGTTTCAACCTTACACTTACCAATCCAATTGTCTGCAGGTTGTCATAATAAGTGCCTACCTAAATTTGGATGGGAATTTGGTCTATGCGATTTCAAATATCGCAATCCTCGTGCCACAATCTTCCTGTACGACTTTAACAACATTGTAAATATTTCTCTATCTAACCTTTTGATTCAAACCACAGCATACTTGTGTGGTTGCAGAAGAAACTCAAAAGTTTTAAATTAAGACACCACGAGCTGCTTGCCAATTGCCATGTTCATTAAATCATAACACCACCAATTTTAATTCACAGTTCACTTTTGATTTAAGCAAAGTCACACAACAGGGTTCAAATTTTACAAGTCCAATCTGGTAGTGGTTCATTGTACGCAAGGGAGACCTTTATTATTTCAGTAGATACCTGAGGAACTACTGGAGCTGGATTAGGCACTACTTCAGGGCTACAACTCTAGGGTTGATCAGCCAATGATGTGCAGTAGTCGAAGGCAATCGTGATGTAAGGAGTCGCCGTAAGGTGCTCGCCTGTACTTCTGAAGATTAATGTTCAAACCGGAGGCTGAGGAGTATGATTGCCCACCTATGTAGTCTTGCTGCGAAAGAGAGGGTACACCACCCTTAGGACCAAGAATTGCCAACAGGGGTTTGTGATCAGTTATTAGGGTAAAATTGCGCCCTACAGATACTTGTGGAACTTTTGCACTCCAAACCAAGGGGATAACGCTTCTTCTGAAGCTGTGGCGTAGTTTTTTCACTTGATGTAGAGGCCGGGAAGCAAATGCTATCGGTCGCTCCTCGCCGTTGTCCATGATATGAGATAGCACTGCTCCTACCCCGTACGGAGATGCATCACACGATAGTCGCAGTGTTTATTTAAATCATAATTGTGTCAGTACCGTGTCGTAAGTAGCGGGCTTTTGGCTGCTTTGAACGCGTTTATTACAATCCGAAGTCCACTTGAAGGGTGTATGCGCTTTCAACAGTTTCATTCCGCGGATGAAATGAATCGGGTGGAAAGGTCTGGGATGAATTCCCATAAAACTGTAAACATGTCTAAAAATGAGCGTAACTCTTGCCCACATTACGTGGCTTGCTGTGTGCATCTGCAATAGCTTGACTTTGTCAGGTTGTTGGGGCTATACCCTTTTCACTAATCATGTGACCCAACTTATACACCTCAGGAGGCATAAATTTGACTTCTCTGTTGCCAACTCATCAGGTCCACACGCTTTCCACACGGGACCAGTCGGCTTCCAAAGCGTTCCAAGGTTGCGCTTCTCTTCCCAGATACTAAAAGTATCCAAAAAACAAATGACACCTTCTAAAAACCCTGGAGAATTTGCTCCATTGCGTTTTTTTGAAAGATGCTTGGTGCACTAGCTATTCCGTATGGCAGGCGTGTGTAACTGAAAGAGACCCTTGTGAGTAGTTATTGTTAAATGACGTCCTAGAATTCATACCACTATCATTTGCTGGTTAGAGCCTGTGACAAATCAGGGTTGAAAAATATTTTCCCCCACTGAGTGATGCAAACAGATATTGAGGTTGTAGGGGAGAGGGTACTGGGCAATATATCCAAGTTCTGGTAATGGTACATATAGTCCCCGCAATACGCACAGATGTGTCCGCTTTTGGACTATGACACAAAGGAGTTGCCCATTATTAGGGTATAATTGACTGGTACCAAAAATACCGCTGAGCAACGAATTCATCAAAGCTTGGCATCTACTGTGGTTTCAACCGTACGGTACTGGGCTCGGTTTATGGAATTTGGTACAGCATTCCTTAACACACAATTTTGCCCTGTGTGTTGACATTGTGCCAAGCCCATCTTGAAACACTGCTGAGGTTGCATACAATATCTAAGTTTACTGGGCTCACTACAAAGCACAAAATTGACTGCCAATCCAGTCTGATAATTTCCATCCAATTCCTACCAAAAATTGGTGGTTGGATTCCTAACATTTGCTACTATATAGGCATGTTGTTGTCTGATATGTTTTTACAGTAGTCTCAAACACACCAGTAGTACGGCCACAGCCTGTCTCACGAGTCGGTTGTCAAGTTACCATGGTTTCATTCAAAGGGGATGTGTGCGCATAGATGTGTTGATATACTCTTGTGGAAATAATTGATTTGGCTGCCCCTGTATCTACATGGAAGGAAGTGGGTGACCATCTACCCCGACAGTTACTTTCAAGGGTTTATTTTCACTACAAGGACCCACATTGAACATACACATAGTAGGTACTTCGAATTGACTCGGGGCTTGTCGGACTCTGAGGGCAAGATTCATTTTTTTACATGACTTGTCATGTACTTGGTTTGACTCAACCAAAATGAGCATTAGTACTTGTTTCTAGGTTTGCTACGACATGACGTACTGAGATTGTCCTGTGTGTACCCATGTGGCACTTATATGTCCGGTATCGGCAACTCTTCTGGGCTATGGGGACCTTTCCCACAACGATAGCAACTTTTTT
This sequence comes from Ophioderma brevispina, assembly GCA_023653785.1. NCBI lineage: Eukaryota > Metazoa > Echinodermata > Ophiuroidea > Amphilepidida > Ophiodermatidae > Ophioderma > Ophioderma brevispina. Next base: position 37,059 of record JAMKCH010006827.1, on the reverse strand, counting down.
GTTACCACCTTAGTTTTGTTATTCTGATAGTGCTTTGTTTTTGTATGATAATGCTTAATACCACTACAACGTGCCCCTACTAGATCATGACTAGATCACCACAACTATGACCAAGTATTTCGGAACACCTTCAGCAAGTTCAATGGCGTGCAGTCTCAGAGGCTTTTGCAAGGTCAGTGCGGATTTCACAATATACAGGCTTTATGCGTAGGTGCATGCTTTAGACCATGAAACAAATTTATCCCTAAGGGCCTGGTCCAGAAAATTCTCAGGGAATTCACATGTATTTGAAAGACGCATAATCTCTGCTGCATAGTTTTGGATGGACTCATTTGGCCTTTGCATCCGACCCCCAAAACTTTGAAACGCTCTGCTAGACCAAGGGTTTTTGGGCATCAAATGTGCAGATAACAACTTTTTCAAGTCCTCATACGACTTGTCCATGGGCTCTTACTAGGTGGTGGAAAGGCTTTTCAAAAATTTTATAGGTTTCCGAACCTATTTCACTGATTAACGTGCAGCCTTTTTGGCATTCGGAACACATTCGCGAGCGATAAAGTACGATTCCAAACGCTCGATGTAACATTCGAAGCGTTTTCCTCCGTCGGCTTGTTGTTTGAACGGTCCGAAACTTCGCCATTTCTGTGCGAGATCGTGGATTTCACGTACTGTTACTATACAAGAAATGTTCCGACACTCGTCGCCACTGTTATATATTTATAGTTGCACCCGAGAAATGACTCAGTCAAAAACTTCGAAGTTATTTTACCGTACAAAGTCACATGTATTTTATTCAGTGTCCCGCCATGGTGATGTGCACCCGATGCATTGTGGGTACGTACAAACAAGTCCTTTAAAAGGGAAGTGCACTACACAGTTAACTCTATTACACCACTGACAGGTTGTCTGAATTTTGGTCTATTGGTCTTTGACGATTTTGTTTTAAATTTAGCGTTGCAATTGTTTCAAGTGTTAAATAATATTGGTCCAACATCTTTCATGGACTTTTTTCACAGAAGTCGTATTTCTCAAGACAGATTTCTACATTGGCGGGCAAGGACAATCCTTTAACAATTCTGATATTTATCTCTTTTCCTAGACTTGGGAAAATATTCACTTCACACTAGGCAAGCTAGCTCTCTTCCCAAATTTCAAGTCCCTTCTGACAGCCATATTTCCTCACAATTAATTCCTTGCACTTGGACTGTCTGCCTACTCTATATTGTGTTTATGTATGTTGTTCATGGAAAGAAAGAAATGCATGATTGGTGTGTTTGGGCTGAGTAGCCTATTTTTCTTTCCAGGAGATTTACTCTGTTTGTCTTTTGTATTCCATACGAACTCAAATAAAATTATATAATTGAATTTAAAAATGTTTTTAAACTGTTTCTGTAAATTTCCACTTTTGTGTCATTTCTCAATTTATTGGAAAAAAAATAACTCACTAGAGTTTAGAGTTCTTAGTCTTCTCCTTTCAAGCTATTCCTGCACATTTTCACATATTTTGACTCATTTGAGTGGAATCACTGATAGTGCCCTTTAACCCTAGAATGAAAATAATTGTAATAAAGTCTATGTTTTTTCGTTAGTTGAAGAGAAATCAGTCAACACTTGAGTATGGCTAGATAAACATAAATTAATCAAAGGTGGAAGTTATAGTAGCATTTTCATTCTGGATCAGCCTGAGAGCCAGTGTGGTCCTTGGTAGAATGGCGCCTTATTCCTCGGTTGTCACGCCCACATACCATTGCCAAATCTGAGTTTTTGTCCTTCTTGTACAATTTTCCCACTCACCTCGTTTGCCATCTCTCTTTTCCTCGAATCCAAACTGGGTTAGGTCATTCCCACCATATTGTAGGGTTCATTTTTAAGACAGTCATGCTATCCATCCTTTGAATATCTTAATTTTGTCAGTGTAAGCGTCAAAATTACCAGTATGTGGCGTGGACGGGGTTTCTGTTTGCTCGAATGACTTTCCCATCACGATGCAGTTGACGCTCAATATGTCAACTTCCATCCCAAATTTGGTGATAAGCATGTCTTCGTCAATGGTCTGTCTTGGTATCCTCAGGGACTCAAATGATACGGAAATTATTATTGCGTGTGTATCTTCCACCTTGTTTAACATATTCTTCAGGCATTGTATGTAATGTCCATGACGCCGAATAGATAGCGCCCCACTGGTTTTTGTTATCCTTTTCCATAGTTTCCTTAGCTACCTTTAGTTGAAGTGAAGTAATGTGCGAGTACCAACGGATGCAGGGTACAAAAACAAGACAAGGATCTAAAAATTTGGTATCCAAGAGGTTACCTTGCTAAGCGAAAATGAGGGGGGAGGTGTGGGCAAGGTGTACCAAACTTGGCGTGGTTAAAGTGCGAGAGCTACAAATTACAGAGTCACAGTACAAATGGGGGAAACAACTACTATAGGCTGTATGTAAATGTAAGGCCTGTACGGTAAAGGAAAACAATGCACTGGGCAGGAGTACGAAGAACTATGTGCACTGTGGAAACAATACAAACAGGGGGAAATTTCCCGAAATTAAGTTGAACTGTGGCAGAGCAAAGTACGATAGCCATAAAATACAATGTCACAGCACAGATTAAAAACAGGTAAAAATCAGAAAACCAACAACGTGAAGAAAATCGACAACGCAAACATGGCAAAGATCATATCACTGTAAAATTAAAAAGTATAAAAAAACTAAAATAATAAAAAAACTGGAAATACATAGCATAAAACAATGTTACAAACGATCATGGATAAGACATATTCAAACAAGTTCAAAAACTAAAGTAGAAGGCACAAATAGAACTGTGATATTAAAAAGTAAGACACAAGGACATATTACAAATGTTAAAGTGCTTAAAACTGCTGCACTAATTAAATTTGTAATTCATTGCCTAGTTATATGTAATTTTCTTTGGAAACATCTTGTTTTACCAATTAAGATTGGAAAACGCAGAGTTAGAGTTGTTCCAATTTCAAAATGTTACAGAAGGTCTGAGGTAGAAAAATTATCGCCCCTATTTAGTCTTGTTGTTTCAAAAATAATTGAGAGGGCAGGTCTGATCAAAGTGTACTTCATACTTGGCTGTAAATAACTACAAGCATCTTCCCAATGACTGAACTCATATAGCAAACTGAATGTTAAAGGGCTACGAGATAAAAATAACAAGAGACGAGGAACTTTTTCATGGTTACAGACAAAAAAATTTCAATATGTTTGCTTCAAGACACCCATAGCATTTGAAAGGGATATTAAGTGTGGGATAAGAATGGGGGTGCTTAAAGAACTCTGGAGCATGGGTAGCGCCAGTAGCAAGGGTACGGCAATTTTGTTTAATAGTTAAATATTCATTTCAATTGTTAAACATATTGCGGACCCAAATGGGCGTTTCATTATTGCTGATATCATATTTCTGATAATATTTTTACTTTTGGTTTACTGTGTATGCACCCAATGACGATTGTCCACAATTTTTAGAGTAATAGATAGAGAGTTGGATAATTTCATTGTGATTTTCACCAACTATTTTTGGTGGTGATTTTAATGCAATTAAATTTAACATTGAATAGAAAGGAGGCAGAATGCAAACTAATTTTAACACTAAACTGAATAAGGGGGGGGGGGTTCCTAAGGAACAATTTTTTGTTTTTGGCTGGGAGTTTTTAACGATCCAATAGATTTGGTTATATATTTTGTATTTGCGAACTTGGGAGGTGCGTTGTTGGTTGCAAAAAATTAATATCCATGGCGTCGTTTTTGCGTTAATTAGGATGGGTCCCTAGGGGCCCCCTTATGCACTACAGAAGTGCATGACAAAAAAGTAAAAAAATCTTAAAAAGGGCTTACTAGCTTTCTGATTTTAATAATGCATTCACCTAGGTAATAATGAATCAAAAAATTCTTGGAAAGTATAGTAGGCAAATGGTGTCAACTATTTTATATACCTCGTATAGCGGTTTACTGTAGGAACCTATGGTAAATTATACAAGCGTAACTAAAAAATAAAATGGCACGAGACATTTAATTTGTGGCTTAATATGTTAAATAATTAAGTTCATCCTTACACAATCAAAGCAATCAGCAAAAAGTCTAGGTGAATCAATGCAGTAGAAATGCAGAGAAGACACGAATTAGTGTCTTTTTTTTCGACATTTTGCCGCCATTTTGCCCCTAGTTTTCTATGCACAATTTTTTAAAGGTTTTATTCTTAATTGTTGATGTCTTTGAATCCTTTAATATGTGTGGATTTCCACATGAAATACTGGGAAAGTGGTTATATAATGAATGGGTCCCTTATGCAGTTAAGTGTAACGCACGTGCCGAAGTTTGAATGATGGAGAAAGGATGCCTCATTGATATTGCGTGAAATGAATCTAGGGCTAGAAAATTACACTTGGAGGTCAAATAATAACCAACATATTATGTATCTTCCGTCTATATTTATTTTTTAATTAGTAAGACATTAGCAGCGGTATAGACAATAATACAATGCTTATGGTTATAGAACGGACCAGGTCATGGTATCTATTCAATTAATGATAATTTTGAAAAGGACTGGGACGGGGCTTTTGCAAATTAACGTGTCCTTATAAGCGTATTAAGTACGTACAAGTGGTTAAACAAAATATCGAAAATATTGTTAAATGAGAATTCAGAAGCAATCCCCAGCTTATGGTGGGAAACAATTAAGTGTGTAAAACAGGTGGTGAGACTTATAAGGTATCTGTTAACAAAACCAGAGAACCGTAATAAGAAAGCAAGCAGACCGTGAAAATGATATTACAAAATAGAAATGTCTATTCTGATACTGGTGATCAAAAATTTTAGTGACAATTAATAATAAGAAATTTTTTTTTTTTTACAACACAAATATTAATGCTTACTAAGGGCAACGGTGCTATAATCCGAGTAAAGGCAGGTGTTTGGGGGTTGAAGATGGCGAGAAGAATTGAGTATTTTTTAATCTTTGAAAGAGGCACTATTCAAAAAAAGGCAAATTAACCATTACTTAAACAATGGTGATATATTACTGGTACTGAACAAATTCTTGAAGAAGAATTAGAATTTTATTTTGTTCAACCCTAATACACGCTCAATGATCTTGAGCAGATGAGGATTTTGGGATAGAAGTGGTATCACTCCAAGGGTATCCCCAAAATTCAAATGAACATGCAGGATGTGCGAGGGTTTTATTTCAATAAGCGAATGTTTAAATGCAGTTAAGTCAAGTAAAGGGTTTGGTTTTGGGTAGGGATTTGAAAAAAGGGATCAAATTATTTTATTCACAAATAGCAGTTGTGTAATTAATAATGGTTATGTGTCTAAATATTTCCAATATCTGTTGGGCGTTGTCAAGGATGGCCCACTTAGCTGCCTATATTTTATATTGTGTGCAGAGTTAATGAGTATTGCTGTTAGACTACAGAACTTAAAAGGTATTCAAATTGGTACAGATAGGCAGATTAAAATACTCAATTGCAGATGATACCACTATTAATTTGGGGTTCTCAGAATCTTATAAAAAGGCTATAGGATATCGTTTTGTGAAATTGGTTCAAATTCAGGATTGAAGGGTAAACTGTAATAAACCAAGTCTGTATTTAAAAATGGTTCCTTAAAAGAACACTGATGATTATGATTTTTCTGATTTAAGGGATATAATTGTACCAAAGGTCCGTGAGTTTCTGGGTATGGTTTCACTTGATAAAAATGAGCTTTTTGGTCTTAACTTTGACCCTCAGTTCAAAAAGTGATAATCAATTTTACTGCATCAAAACGAAAAAGTCGATTCATCTCAAATTTCGGGAATTGTGCTTTTAGGTTTACGATCTTAGTTCTAGTTGACTATTTTCATTATTACACAAAAAAATAATATTTCGAACTCTCTGGTCAGACTTTTAATGTGTCATGTGTGAAATTTGTGTCCTCGTTTTGGAATGAGTCATTCGTGGTTGAACGATTTGAATTCATCATTAATCCATCTTTATGGACATTTGTATTGGAATTTATAATCATGATAATTTTACATGTATAACCTGATAATCATATTGGTTCAAAAGGTATAGTTTATAAGCAGGGTCAGGAGGTCAAGTTGAATTTTCATGATTTTTAGACATGGGTATGCTTCACGAGAAGGTGGAAAAACACCTTGCAACATTGGGGTAAAGAAAGAAATGGCAGCCTTTTTTGATTTAAACAAAAACACCATTGCTGTCATGGTTAATGGTAACAGTACATTAAAATAACATGTGGGCTGATGTATGGGTAAATGCATGTCTGCAAAACATACAGGACAAATAAGGTGTACGCAAAATGAACAACAAGTGATATCGCTGTTCTTGCCAAAAGTTAGTATTATATGGGATATAAATATGATGCTTGAGGTTTATTACTGAAGTAAATACTGGTGAGTCTTAACTGCATACATGTTGCGCATATATTAATAGTTAAAACTTTTTATATTGACTTTTACCATATTACTTAATGAAGATTCATGATGAGATGCACTAAGCGATTGTTATGTAAGCCAGTGTAGGTGTGATAAGGATTTTATTGTCATTTGTTTTTTGCATTTAGCTGCATTGTGGCGACAGTAGTATAGCATTGGGTTTAAGAGGTGCGCAAAGCCAGTCGTTTGCGTTAATTAGCATATGCACTAGGGGCCCCCTAATGCCAATCATTAATTATTGAAGTGCCCATGACAAAATTTAAAAAACTCTTAAAAGGGTACTAGATTCTGATTTTCATAATGCATAAACCTAGGTGTTAATAATTATAATCAAAAAATATTGGAAAGTATAGTAGGAAAAATGGTGTCATAATATTTATGTACATCGTTATAGAGGTTTACTGGAGGAACCTATGGTACATTATACAAGTAAACCTAAAAAATATAAATGGCACGAGACATTTCTATTGTGCTTAATTATGTTAATTAAAATAGTATCCTTACCAAATCAAGAAATCAGCAAAAGTCTAGGTGATGAATCAATGCAGTCGAAAGGCAGAAAGAATTAGTGTCTTTTTCGAACATTTTGACGCACATTTGGCCCCTAGTTTTTTACTGAACAATTTTTTTAAAGTTTTTATTTCTTAATGTTGATTTGTGTCTTTGAATCCTTTAATAGTGGTGGATTTATCTAAAAAAATTTCCTGTTGGGAAAAGTGGGTAGATATGAATGGGTCCCTAGGCAGTAAGTGTTTTAAAGCACGTGCCGAAGTTTTGAATTTGATGGAGAAGAAGAGGAAAGATGCATCAATGAATTTGGCGTGATTGAAATGATGAATGAATCTATGGCTAGAAAATACACTGGAGGTCAAATAATTAAACCCACATTTATGTGTCGTCTATATTATTTTTACATAGTAAGACATTAAGCAGCTTGTATAGAAAATGAATACAATGCCTTATGGTTATCAACGGACCATCATTGCCGTATATATTCAACTTAATGATTTTTGAAAAAGCCTGGACGGGGCTTTTGGAAATTTAACGTGTCCTTATTAAGCGATATTTAATGAAGTTACAATGGTAAACAAAATATCGAAAATATTGTAAATGAGAATTCAGAAGCAAATCCCCAGATACTGTGGGAAACAATTAAGTGTTGTAATAACAGGTGATACTATAAGGTATTCTGTTACAAAAACCAGAGAACGTAATAAGAGCAAGAGACCTTGAAAATGATATTTCAAAATTAGAAATGTTATATTTGCTTATGGTGATCAAAAATTTTAGTGACACTTAATATATAAGAAAAGGGAATGGAAAATATGCTGCTTACAAGGCAAAAGGTGCTATAATCCGCAGTAAAGCAAGGGGGTTGAAGATGGCGAGAAGAATTCGAGTTATTTTTTAATCTTGAAAAGATGGCACTATTCAAAAAAATGCATATTATTTAACACATACTTAATAAAAATGGTGATTATATTAATGGGGTTTACTGAACAAATTATTGAAGAAGAATAGAAAGGAATTTGATTTGTTCAACCCTATATACAGCGCATTGATCTTGATGCAGAGATAGGGATATTTGGAAGAAGTGGTATCACTCCAAGGGATATCCCCAAAATTTCAATATGAACATGCAGAGATGTGCCGAGGGTTATTTTTTCAATAAGCGAATGTTAAATGCAGTTAAGTCCATGTCAAATGGTTTGGTTTTGGTAGGTAGGGATTTAAAAAAATGGATCAAATTTTTTTATTCAAAATAAGGAAGTTGTGCAATAATAATGGTTATGTGTCCTAAATATTCAATTATCTTGGGGCGTTCGTAAAGGATGCCCCACTTAGCTTGACTATTATTTTATTTTGGGTGCAGAGTTAATGAGTATTGCTGTTGGGACTTAACAGAATATAAAAAGGTTATTAAAATTGGTACAGATATGCAGATTCAAATAACTCCAATTTGCAGATGATACCACTATTACGTGGGATGGTTCTCCAGAAATCTATTAAAAAATGCTATCGATATCGTTTTGAAAAATTTGGTTCAATTTCAGGATTGAAGGTAAATGTAACCAAGTGTTATTTTAAAATAGGTTCCTTAATAGAACACTGATGATTATGATTTTTCTGATAAGGGATATTAATTGTACCAAAGGTCCCGTAAGTTTCTGGGTATGGGTTCACTTGATAAAAATGAGCTTTTTGGTCTTAACTTGAACCTCGTTCAACTCAGTTCAAAAAGTTGATATCAATTTTACTGCATCAAACGAAAAAAACCGATTCATCTCAAAATTTCGGAATTGTGCATGTAGGTGACTATCTTAGTTTCTAAGTTGACTATTTTCTTATTACACAAAAACATAATATTCGAAATCTCTGAGTCAGACTTTAATGTGCGTTCAGGGAATTTGTGTCCTCTTTTTGGGATGAAGTAGTCGTAATTCGTTGGTTGAACGATTGATATCATCATTAATCCATCTTATATGGACATTTGTATTTGCGAATTTATACTACTGATATTTTACATTTATTAACCTGATAATTCATATTGGTTAAAAGTATATTTATAGATGCAGGGTTCAGGAGGTCAAGTTGCATTTTCATGATTGGAGACAATGGAGTATGCTTCACGAGAAGGTGGGAAAAAACAAATTGATTGGGGTAAAGAAATGGCAGCCTTTTTTGATTTAAACAAAAACACCATCTCATGGTAATGGACACGTAATTAAATAAACATTGCTGATGTTATGGGTAAAGGCATGTCTGCAGAAAACGGCAAATAAGTGTACGCAAACATCGAAACAATGTGTATTCTTCGTCTTGCCAAAAGTAGTCTTATGGGATATAATATGTGCTTTGATGGGTTTCTACTGGTTAAATTATGGTGAGTCTTAACGCATTACATGTTGCGCATATTATTATGTAAAACTTTTTTATATTGACTACCATTAGTACTTAAGAGATATGATGAGATGCACTCGCCTATGTTATGTAAAGGCCAGTGTAGGTGTGCTTGATAATGGAATTGTATTGTCATTTGTTTTTGCATTAGATGCATTGTGTGCAGACAGTAGTAATAGCATTGGGTTTTAAAAAAGAGGGGCGCACAGGGGTCTTTCGATTTCCATGCCTTTACTTTAATAACTAGTTTATGGTGGCGGCTTGTGTAGTGGTCACAATGGCCTGATTGAAGTTGGCCTGTAGACTGCATGGCTGTCTTGGCCTAATACTGATGACCTTATTTAATGAGTAGAGGGGTTTGCTTGGTTGTCATTTGTAGGGTGGTGCTGTGTCCGAGGTCAGAGAAGCTAAAATGATGGGCGAGGCGCAGCCGAGCCCATTATTTTGAAGTTTTGGCCAGGATACATTTTATGAGCCAATAAATGATTATGGGACCGTATTTCATTCTATTAACTAAAAACAGCTTCATTTAATAAGGAAAATGCATTGGCGACCCAATATTGCAGAATGATGGGCATGGGCGGACCCCTGTCGGTAGACTGCATTTTCGGTGATGGCGCAGAAGGGAGTAGACAATATTTTATAAATGGTTATGCTATCATTAGTAAAAGGTATATGTAATTTTTCCAATGACCTAGCTGTCTTTGGGATGAGCTGGGGACGTTTTGTGGTGGTGTGCTAGTGCCACTTTAAAAAGGCAAACAGCAATTGCTATATATTGTGAAAACAGAATGCAACTGGTTTGGGGGTGTTTGGAAGTGGGAAATCTGGGGTTTGGTGTTTGCATTGATTTAAAAGGGGAACTCAATATACTGAATTATACGGTAAATTTGTTGATACAAAAGCCACTAATTATATAAGCGTAGGCCTTGATGGATTATAAGCATGACGAATCGTGCTAGTCACATCATCAATCTATTGACAAAGAGAAAAAACCATCCTTATATGTGGTGACTTTCAATCTGATATAAGGAGTATACAAACCCACATGGTTGCTGGACAAAATGACTTTCTTAACATCGATGATCGGCATATTTTATCCCCTGATCGACATACCGACACGTATTACCACCAAAAACATCTACATTAAAGGGGGATGGCCCGAATTAAGTATATACAGTTTCCATCGTGATAGACTGGTCTTTACCCAAAAACCCTATCTGTAAAGTTTCGCGCCGATATTTAAACCCATTTTGATGTGAGAACTAAAAACGTGATTTGCAATTCCCATAGAGAACTGTGTTTTATAAAATAAATTGGGCGACCAAAATTGCATCACCATTTTCGCTACTAACATCCAAACCAAACCTCCTTAGCCCTAAGATTTCACAGGGTAATGAGAAAAATAGTAGCTTTATTCTGATACCAAAATGTTGACCAATTCCGGTAAAATTGGGGTCCCTGGGGACGAGGCTATAGCGATCGGGCCATGGACTTTAATTGACACATTTTACCAATGTGCTTGATCAAAAAAAATACACCAGGATACTTTCAGTGACATAACGGACCACTTTCCTGTTTTAACAATAAATTAAATTTAACACGAATGATAAATAATAAACTTAGACAGAACATTCGGACCTCCAGACAGAATTAACAAAACTCACATGAGAGCCTTGACTGAACTTACAATATCCGATTGAGAAACGAGTTTACACCACTTGATTCAGCGAAAATGACTCGTATAACATATCATGACTAAATTTCTCCCAAATTAGACAAAACAAACACATCCCTATTGTAGGGAAACCGAAAATAATGTAAAGATAATTAAAACTTGGATTACTGCGTGAATTATTAAATCCATCAAAACTAGGAACAAATTGTACAAAAGAACATCAAATCTCGGGATGAAATACAAAACATGGAATCTATTATAATACAGAACAAACATCACTCATGCAATACGTATTTCATGTAAAAAGTACTACGATAATTAATTTAAAGTCCATAAAAATAAGATCAATACAACTTGGCGAATAATAATGACATTTGGGTAAAAACGCCAAAGGAAAAAACCCAATCCTTACTTCATTGACGGTGACACAAAAATTACAAATCCACGGACATGCCAGCACATTCAAAATTCTTTGCCGAGACGGCCCGAAATGACAGTAACAATCAACAACCACTTCCTGCAGTTTAGTGATTTCTTCATAATGCTCTAAAACTCCATCTTTTCTCGCCTATCGGAAAAAGGAAATTATCGAAATCAACAAAAAAATTAAAAATGGCAAAAGTCCTGGTTTTGTGAGTAAATCCGGTGCTGTCAAGAGCTGCTACAACTATTCCAACCTCTGTTCATATTTTCAAACTTATCGGCTTTCTAGTGGTATCTTTCCCTTCTTCTCTTCAGATCGCATAAAGTCATCCCTTCGCAAGAGGTAGATCCCCACTCTTCTCCTAACTACCGGCCCGATTTCTTCCTACCCCGCTTTTCGAAGGTTCTTGAGCGCTTCTCTACCCCCAAAAAATAGCTCGACAACTTCTTCCTCCGGCTAACAAACATAAAGCCCAGGAACCCAATACGGATTCAGGAAACAACACTCCACAGATCTTTGTCTGTTGACATATATCACAAAATTTTTCTGCTCTCTCGCAAAAGCTTCACACCATAGGAATCTTCCGTGAGTCTCTAAAGCCTTCGACACTATGGACCACGATCTCCTATTTCTAAATTTACTTCTAGGGTGTACGTGGAACTCCTCTTAAACTACTTTCAAACTATACCAGGTAGAAACAGGTATTCCTTTATTTCTCCCACTGGCTTCGGACTTCCTCCATTTCAGCGGTGTCCACAGGTTCGATATTGGTCCACTTCTCGTATGAAAACGGTACCCTAATGCCTCAAAAACATTTTTACTTATGTTCTATTTGCCGATGGATACTAAAATTTCTTTCAAATTCAGGACATGACTACGCTCATCCAAACTTTTAATCGAGAATTCCAACGTTCTAACTGTTTAAAGAAACAAGGTCTCTACAAAAAAATTCAAGGCAAAACTAATATATGCACTTCACACTGGTAAAAAAAAAATACAAAAAACACAGGATCAAATCAATATTGACAACATTCCCATTAGTCCTTTTGACCATACGAAATTTTTAGGCGTTACAATCGAGAGTAAATTAAGCTGGCACTATCCCTCACCAAAATCACAAATCAAATTCCCAAACGGTGTCGCATTATTAGGAAACTTCAACATACACTCCCCTCAAATATTTTAGTCTCACTGTATAATACACTCATCCTCCCTTACATCTCATATTGTAAATATGCTGGGCGTCACAGATTCTAAACACCAACCCTATGCCCATGGACCAGCACAGAAACAACTAAGTTGGATAAAATCTTCAGGCTGCAAAAAGAGCTTTCGCATTGCGCAATTCGCCTCACCTTTCCCCCTCCAAACCATTATTTCACAACTTGAAACCCTGAACTATTGATATAAATAAACTCCAAATAAGCGCTGTTTATGTACCGTATTATCACAGTAATCTTCCTAATTCTTTCAATGGCTTCATTAAACAAACAGTGACGACACAGCTATAACACACGTAATGCTCATCATTACCAGAAGTAATGCATTCTTCGCTAACCGAAATATTCATTTGTTTATGTAGGCCCAAATTATGGAACAAACTTGACACCGTCACAACATGCAAAACCTTAAATAGTTTTAAACTTAAATAATAAGAAACAACTAATTATTAATTATAATCACGAATAATGTTTCTCATGCAACGTTTTTGACTTCTACGTGTGTTCAGTGTACGTGCTAACTTGGTTTGGATTCACCTCCTTTACCTAGTCGGTCCTTGTCCCTGTATCGGTTATGTTCTGATTCGTTTTTCTGTCCTTGGTCCCTATATTGTTCTATGCTATAACTTCGATACATTTAAGTTTGTGTATCTTGATTTAAAATATCATTTTGTTCTATATAAGTAGGGGAAGATCAACGCTAAAGCCCTCTCGTTTTATTTTGATCTTGCCCCGTTCGACTGTCTTTATATAATACTCCTACATTGCTTCTTGCATCTGTGCCATTTTGTATACACTTGCCTGTTTGATTATAATGTAATCATGTTTTAACCTATATAATTATTATTATATCCCTGATCATGTGGAGTTGTTATCTGATCAAACAGTATTACTCTGCCACATTATCTTTTTTGTAATCATATCTAACATGAATAATTATATTAATCAACAATAAGTATATGTATTGCTATTGTCCTAAAAGACTTGGTTAGTGTATGCTTTTGTATTTGTATTATATGAACATGTTCTGAATTAAATAAGTTGATCTGAATCTGAATCTTAATCCCTCACCTACAAACCATACCCCACCAACACAGCTCATGCATCATGACATAGCAACAGGTTGGGGAGCTGAAATTTGGCTGAAATTGTATTTCTTGCCGCCCTCCCCTGAGTAAGTTTTTAAATAGGCCTGGTGGTCTTGCTCGTAAAAGGGTTTTTCATCCTTTGCAATAAATGGTAACCCGCCCCCCGCGTGGTTGGTTTTGAATCGCGATCGTGATTTCTGTACAAATAACTCTCACTTCATGACATTGTGACATGCTGGTCTTGTTTTAATGTGTAGCTGTTACCGCAGAAATCTCGCAGAGCACTCCACTAATACTGTATTTCATGTATATCTCAAAACGGATCTGGCGACAGGTGTTTATCCTTTCAGGTAATGTTCGACCTGCGGTTTATCGTTATTCGTTAACATGGTTTGTTAATTCGTAGGTGTGGTAGATTAGGCCCAATAGGTACCAGTTATACTCTCTGTATATAAGGTACCAGAGTCTTGCATTGACTTCCACTTACGTGAAATTGAAACTTATCTTTGTCATTGTGCTCCTAATTTTTAACGTTTTTGTTAACTTACTTATCCCCACGAGTTCAGATCAACCTTCAAGCATAATATGATGTCTTGATGACGGTTCGGAGGCTTTAACGCATTAAGCTGCTATTAAAAAGAATTTGTCGGATTAACCAAAAACAAAAACAAAAGCTGGCCTTGATTTCAAGAGGAAGTTGAGGTCCCAAGCACCGGTGAGTGGTCATCATCAACCGTAGTTCTTTTTGGCTTGAGTCGGTAGTGGTCAGGGGTGAATGGAGGGGGGGAAGGACGCCCGAGTTCGATACTAGGGTTGGAATTTTGGAGGTTGCCAGGCGCTGGTGGAGCTCTTGAAAAAAATCCTACTGGGCATTTTAATATGCCTGATTGATTCCTCCAAAAGCGCTGATGATATGCATTCAATGTTGACCATACTGCATAGATATCATTTTATAAAGCTTTTTTGTTCTGCGAACTTCGTAGAAGAAATTTGGAGAAAATGCATTTGAACATTCCTTTTTCGCACCATCCTCTCAAAAATCCATGACTTGCTGAGAAGATTTATTTATTCAAATTTTAGTCCTCATTCTCATATATATGGGGTCCTACCACGCGCACATTGACCTCCACGAGGTGCGGCAAGAAAATATACAACGCAAACACCGATACCTACTGAGCAATTGCAACACAACGCAGGGGGGGTAGGACACGACCTGCTGTTATTGGCATGTCCTACCCCCTGATGCTTGTCAAGAGTTTGAAACAAGTGCCCGGCCTATTTATACACGCCAGTGTAAGAGCGCCAATCATTCTATTAATCTCAGCTGGGGTTAGTCGGCTAACATCCATAAGTAACTGGTAGAGTCGTTATTGGTTGCAAAATGGTATTTTCCGATATAAAAATTTCAAATCATCACATCCCCCAATCACACCTAGAATCAAGTAAACAATAAATCACACAAACAAACACAAATAAACTGTGCACTCATTCTTTTAAAACGAAACTCCAGGGTTAACCGGTTTTAACCACCCGGTTTTTAACCGGAGGACCGGTTTTAAACTGGTTAAAACCTGGTTTTAACCGTGGCAGTTTTGACCGCCCCAAATTGGCAAAAAACGTGGCCAAAACCCAAATTGTACTTTTAAAATGGATTTTTGTATTGGTTTTTTTCCAAACTATTGTTCAACTTTTTAAACACACAATAACTTCAAACACATTAATATCAATGAGGGGTCCGTTGGCTTTCGTGCTAATATGCGTGGTTGGTACGATGACGTCATCTCCGCATCTTATTGGACTTTTTCTCTAATCCTCAAACTCATTGATTTATATGATTTTTGTTGGGGTGGGTGTTAGGGCTAATTAGAGGTATGTTGGCAAAGCATAAAACATTTACATATCCTTCATCCGGCGTGCTTTGGTTTTAGCATCTGTCTTTACACTAAATGCAATTGAGGGGCCTGTTGCATTTTAGCGCTTTTTTTTGGGCTTTGGGGTGATCCTTATCAGAGGAACGTTGATCTTGTGGAGTGGACGATGTTTGTTTGGATACCAGGTCCCACTTAGGTTTTTTGAACTTGAAGTCCCACTGGCCCCCCTAATTTTCAATGTTTCAGAATATCTGGTCCAGTGGAATATTTTGTGTCCCGATACCATCCTACTAATGTGTGTAGTACTACTACCAGGGCTTATCAGTTTCCCAAATACATGGTGCGTAGATTTGGGCCTTCGAGGTCACATTTCCTTATGTTAATGTTAACAATTTTGGTTTTCTGTCAGACAATATTATCGTATAGCTATTGCAATATTGTGAAATTGGTTTTTTCTTCCCACAAAGCACGTATTTTGAAATGCTGCATTAGCAGAAATATATCTATAAATTTGCGTTTGAGGTTTGGAAAACAAATTTTTGCCTTTCAGACGCTTAGAATTATGTGGTCCAGTGAACCTCATTTTGTTTACTCATTCTGAAATTTATTAGTCCCAGTGAAAATTCTTTTCTGTCGGTCATTTCACCAAAATCCTACTAAGCGGCAACCCTGGTTTGGAATTCTTCTTTTTCTTGGATGTCTCATCCATTTTGCAGGAGCAGCACTGTCAATGCTTGGATTAATTGAGGCATGCTCATTGGTTTTTCCTCAATGTTTGTAAAAGGTTTATTTTGTTGCCAATATTTCAATTGATTTCTTTTTTTTAAGTGAGTTTTCAGTTTTTGCACTGACTGGAGCATCCCAGTTTCTACAATGGGCTGAAGTGGGGCCAGGCTGTTTCTCAAAAGAGCCCCAACAGAGCTTGGGGGGTCGTCCACCTCGAAAACATGAAGGTGATAGCAGAGGCTATAATGAGAAGAGTTGTAAACTGTAATTCAACTGGTTGATAATAACAAGGATGATGTAGAAGTGCATCACGGGATACTGACTTATGGGGTGTTGGGAGGTCAGTGATGGAATGAGATAGAGCACATGGGCCAACATGCAATGGGAGCAACTGTGGGGTAAAGACGAAAATGAGCAATGTCATGTCCATTGGATCTAGAAATGTTGAGTAAGGGCTATGGCATTAAGCAGTATGGAATGCAGTCTGCAGGGAGTAATCAAATGAAAAAGGTGTTGTGTGTGTGGCAAAAGAGTATGTATTTTCTTTTATGTGGAATTATTGTGAATTAAATTATTTCATCCTTAAAAATACAATTAATGACCCTCTAATAGCACTCTTTCATAACCCTTGGCACTGGGGTTTATCAATGCTATCATAGTTTTTTTAGGTTTTACAACTTTTGACCGGTTAAAAAACCAGTTTTGACCGTTTTAACCTGGTTTTAAACCGCTTTCCGGGCAAAATACCTTTGGCCGCCTTAGAGATCAACCCTCGAACTCGACAGTATTAATCAACTTCAAAATCCTAATTCATGATGATGATACCAACGCCACCTGAAAGCGTTGACCTCACGTGACCTCCAATTTGACCGTTTCCTTCCTGTGAAATGGAGTTCGTGAATCGTTCGAGTACAGTTTCATCGTCATTTCATCGTTTTTACGCCTGATTTAGCCAATAAAACTACACGGAAGACATTCCAGGTAAGCTTCTCGAACCGCTGAACAAATTTGGGATAATAACAATGAAAATTTGAAGCCAATTTCAGAATGCCACTCGATGTCTATGGCAAAATTTGTGACTCTTATTTAGACGCATGCTAGAAGAGTCACTGTTGGGAAACAGTGTAAGATGGTCAGTGTTCGGGGCGGATCCAGGATTTCTCACAATAGAGGGGGAGCCAATGTTCCTGCCCGCTCAGGGGGGCGACAACCAAAGTTTAATGCACGAAAAGTTGGGGAAGTGTTATTTTTGGTGCCTGTAGAAACATATAGGAAAAATCCGGCTAAAAGTTTCGTTTTTTTGTAGCCACCTCGACAAATTTAGCCGTTGAGGGTGTATGCTCCCTTGAGACCGACACGTCCGGTTTGCGCAAATATTTATTCATGACCATTGTCCCCCCTATTGTCTTCCGTGAGTGTACTTTTATGATAGCTGACAATCACAAATACTTACTAACATCCCATGCGAAGTATCTTTGAAGTTTCTTGATTCCCCCTTGGCTTGTTGAGGTGCCAACTCGGCCATATTTTTAAGATAAACGATCGTATGTCTCGTGAGTTGAGAGTTGGTCGCACGAATCGATACAGCGGGGCCAAGATGACGGCAAACATGTGTATTCCATTGGCAACTAGGGTTCTATCGTTATTAGCTCCTTTATCCCACGTGAAGGTCCAAAGGTGAAAGACAACACACACCAGCAAGAGGTTTCTCCCGCCACATGACTTGATTACGAGTACGGAAATACCTCGTTGCCAGTTCATAATCTCATAGACCGTTACCCGATGCTTTTATTACTGTTCTTATCATTACCTTAGTAATGAACATTCGTACCACAGCAATTTCCAACAACGCACAGCCAAATATGGAGGAACGGCTGAACTGTATAGAGGGCGTTACTTTAACTTTGTTAAACAAGAGTTTTTCCTCCATTACTGTTGTTAACAAACCCCATTTCATAGTACTAATGAAAGTAGTTTCTGGAGATCAATAAATCCATGTGTAACGGTAAAACAATCGCAATACTACTGCGGTTGTTTTGTTGATTGGATAAGCACGAGTTAAACTCTGCACCATGCTAAACGCTGCAATTAAAACGAGCGCAGCCGCTAACCCCAGCTGCGTGTGGACTGCTGAAGTAGCAGGCAAATATTAATATATTATATATATTTATATTATAAATATTTATACTATATTATATATATATATATATATATTATATATATCTATTAATGCTATATCTCATCTCATCTCTCTCGCTCTCTCCTCTCTCTCTCTCTCTCAACTCTCTCTCTCCTCCTATCTCCTCTCTCCCCTCTCTTCTCCTCTCTCTCTCTCTTCCTCTCCTTCCTCTCTCTCTCCGCTCTCTCTCTCTCTCTTTCTCTTTCTCTCCTCTTTCCGACGGTGGTCGCGCGGGGCCGCCCCCGTCCGTTGTCCTTTTGCGTCCCTTTTGAGGGAAATAGAAAGATTAAGGGGAATCCGCGGAGAAATGGTCACTGAAAGAGAGAAATGGGGGGGGGGGGTTTAAAACAAATATAAGCCTGAGGGGAAGAGAGAGGATGAGGAAGTCAGACTAGGTAAAAATAAGCAAAAGAATAGTAGTAAAACTAAACACACTGGGCAAACACGAGAAGGAAATACAAAGGCAGGAAGAACGCGAACGAGCGACAGCTGGGGGAAATGTTAATGTGTAAGGATCTTTGGGTGACGGATGAGCGTACTTCTGGATATGGAGAAGTTGAGGGATATAGAGTGGGGGAGAGATGGTCCTAGAGAAGATTGGATAATGACAGGTCCGATAATTACTAAATGTATCAATTATTCTGAATCTATATGCAGAGGGGAGAGGGAGAGAGAGAGAGAGAATCATTCGCAATAAACCCAAACTAGCCTTCATAACTTAAGATAGAAAGAAGTAATCATTTTAAATTTCACATATTTCACCCATATTTATTCAACAATTTTATTATATTATAACAATGAAAACTATAAAATGCTGTACACTTTTTATAGCACGTCAGCTTCATAGGAAATGAGTTCGTGTCATATTTACATCTGTGTGAATTTTACTGATACACATCAAAAGATCCACCGCATGACGCCCCGGCCCGGCGGCGGCATGTGCTGTAAGTTCCTTGAGTTTTTAAATTTGAGACGTCACATCGCCAAATATTTCATTTATGCCGCGCCAGACTCCAGTTTTATGGTGTAACTATTTTAGAAACAAATCTATTTTGTTTTTAAACATTTAAGGCATTTAAAACTGAGTAAATGTTGTTACGTTAGAGAGAATCACACACTGGTGCGTCTGTGCAAAGTATGTCCGGCCCGTCGTGGTCGGGTCAGGCCGGCGTGATATTATTGCTCAGCAGGCAATAATTATCGCGGTAACAAGGGGACCACTAAATGACCCACCCATGGTTAGACGCCTGACATGCGACGCGACTACGTGCTGCATTGTTATTGAAAGACTTTCACGATTCGTTAGTTTGAAAATCAGACATATATTAGGTAGATATTATATTGTTTTTTAATAATGAATTATGATTCTTCACTATTTCATCATAAATACATATACTGACTTAATGAGGGAACAATGAGCGGATTCTTTGCGTTTAGTGACGTTTATATGCTGAACTTGGAGCGTGCCCCGACGTGGGCAGCAATTATGCCACTTCACAATAAATTCATACAACACTGATTCCCACAATCCCCCCTTTCTTTTACCACACGATTTAAAAACATGGAAGGTGTGGTGTGATCTTGTTAATTTTCTTTTGATCATTAAATGACATTTTTTTTTTCGGGAATGCAATTATATTTGACTTCTTCAAGAACATTCTTACCAGTTTAATGATTTTCTTTATGATGACCTTGTCTGCTTTTCATAATATCAAGCTTGAGGATAATTTTTTAATAGTTGGCTATTTTTTGGGGTGACATTTTCTGTTTAAACCAGATATCGCCCAGTGCTGAAAATTGGCACAGAGAAAGAAGAAGTAATTTAAGGGGGACTTAATTATCAGGTGCTCACCAGGTGAGCACCAACTAGATTTTTAGTAAAAAACCCTGATATTTTGAATTTCGCGCGTTTTCCAAAAATCCCTCTAACTGACCAAAGCATTTAAAAAATTTCCGCCTTGCCTACTCTCCTTCTATTACATGTTTACAACACTCGCCCACATTTAACAAAGTACGAGCATACTATCGTTGTTATTTCAGGCTGTATCAGATACTGTAATTTCCCAATTTGACGACATGGTTTTTTGTGGATTCAAGAGTTCATGCACGGTGTTACAGTTTACGTGGGCATGGAATGTAAAGACTGAAAATTTCGATTCCAACAAGGTTCCACACCGGTCCCGCATGATGTAAATCAAGATCAAGAAAACTTGCAAGAATTCTTGATACTTGGAAATTATGTAAATATATCTGACCGTGGGGAATTTAGTGTGGGTGGGGGAAGCATTTTGGGTGGACTCTGTAGGCTAGCCTAGTACAGGGAGCCTTTACGTCGTTTTTTGACATTGATGTTTGGCATGAATAGGGTGATCGTAAATGTGAAATGCAAAAATTGATAATGACTCGTCTGACATGCCCGAAATTTCAGCATGACTCCGTTGTACTAACCTAGCCCGAGGTTGCTCACCTCCATGAATAATCCCGCTACGATATCCCATGTTTATTTGCGTTGTAGGAGAAACACACGGGCAATTGTATGTTATTATATGTAATTTCAATATGTGACGAAATTTCAATTTCGCACACATACACATCATTGTCATTGAGTTGCAATGGCAAGGCGTGTGTACCCCAATCAGTGACAGTCTGCCTTAGCCACGCCATGATACGTTTCGTAACACGGCTATCTGACATGTCAATGCATCTCTGCTTGTAATTATGTTTTCTAATACGTGCGCCTAGCCTGGCCCTGACATATTGTGTGGAATTGGGGCAGTCAATTGGTTTTAAACTTTTTAAATTTAAGTAATTTAATAACCATTTGGTGCATTTTTTAACAGACTGTATTCTCACGGAGCCTCACAGGGCTGTGTGGCAACGATATCAAACCATTCATCGGGACCTGGCACTTGTGTACCCCGCATGCGCTAAAAGCGCAGATAGATGTGTTGGTTTGCCCGTTCTTCTCAGAGCCCGTTACTAACGAATACGTCCCACCACCCCTGGGCCCGCTGCGCTCGCCGGTAGGACCCCAATTTTTTTCCAGGTCGGTTCGAAATTCTGAAGAGTTGGGGGGGGGTGAAGGAACACATACTCGAAACCGCTGGGCGCGCACAAAGCTAGATCTACACGTCGCCCGACGCATGTACCGGTTCATTCTTATAGATCTAAGGGCGCCCTACAATGCTTCCGGCGCTCTTTGCATCGCCCAGCGCCCGTGCCAGGGGGGGGTGGACTGCGTGACTCAATTATGGTCAGTCACTTTCACAAAATTAGATGTTTACTATTTTCAGTTGCAAGGCATGTTCATTTGAAAGAGGACAAGTTATCTTAAAAAATGAGGGGTCCAAATCTTGTATGTTAGTGGTGAACATGAGCGCAGTTACGGGGAAATCTATGACATCATATTGCCGTGTAGAAAATTGGGACATGTGTGCATGTACAATTTCATGTACAACATTGATGTGATCCCAACTGGACTCTCCTATTCTTTTACTCCTATTGTTAACAGTGTTCGCCTCCATGTGTCACACAGGAATGGCTTTGGAGCGGTTTAAGGGGCAAATGTCGGTCAGCGGTTCACATGAAGAAACCGAGTACAGGTGATATTGGGTGAAAAGATTGATCGAAGTAATGAACGAAGAACTAGTGGAATAATGAATCTACGGACTAATTAGCATAACAATCACACTAGCGCTCCCCACACAGTAATGTCAATGATCAATAACCTATTTTTAGGGCAATTCCGTAGTTGCGGACGTACATTTCAGAAACTTTGGGGACCTAGAATTTTTTAATGATAGAGGCATTTGGATTTATTTTTCATACTCTAATCTACTTTCTTTGAAGAATAATAAAATTTATAATTTTAATATACACAAAATCAAAGAGAGCTAAAGATAGTCACTAAAATACCCCGTTGCGGACTATTCACAGAAAGTGTAATTTTGGGAGTACTAGTTGTATCGGTCGCATCGCTCTGAAGTGTATTGGAACCAATTGTGATGGAAACTGATAGTTTTTTGCAAGAGGGTCCAAGGTAAATAAAACCAGCAAAAGAAAAAAATCACAGGCATTCTCTTTAGTTAAAATTTCTTAATTTTTTACCGTTGCGGACGTACATTTTTTTGCGTTGCGGACGTACACTTTGAAGATCTCGAAGTATTTCAATATGTACGTCCGCAACAACAAACGAAATGATTTCTGAACAATAACCTGTTAAAATAAAGACGACACATACAGAATATGTTCGTTATCAACTTTGAAAACATAAACTTTTTTGTTTAAAACACAAAGTTGATCTATAAATAGGTTGTTAAACGTGGTCTAATTTGGGAGTGTACGTCCGCAACAAAAAGTTCAAATTTTCATTTCCTTTTAATATTTTCACATTTTGCCATGTGATTTTGATGAGTTTTTCACTTTTCACCACCAAAGTGTATCACAAACCTAAATGACTTCTGATACTTGTTAATTGGGGGTCTTTATCATTCCTTATTATGACCTGTTAAAAGTCTTACATCTCTGTTGCTGGTCGTGTGTCGGGGGGGGGGGGTCAAATACAGCATGTAAATTAGCAAAAACTATGGCATTTTTCCCTTTCAAGCTTAACCCTCTATGTTACACAAGCAGCATTTTTAATACCTGCCACATGTTTTGATCAAGATCCGATCACTTGGGCCCATATTTAAAACTGTATATAGCAGGTGGGGAAAGTGTATTTCTTAAAGGGTATGAACTAAAGAATATCTTTAATTTTGTTTTGAGATATTAATACAGGGTGTGTCCATAATACAAGTATTAATTAATAACCGTTTCATCTGCTGCTATTTGTAAAGATGCAAAAGGTTTTTATTAGTTTTGGAAGTCCTTATTAATATCTCCAAGATTATGTACTCACACAGTAATTATAGTTTGCCTGTGTGATTACATACCGGGTTGACCTTTAGTTGAATTTATATGCATGAAGTTTATTCAATTTTCATTACGGTGTTTAAACTTTTCCGCAATCAACTTAAAACCGATGCACAATGATCAAGTGTGATTAATTCATCCCTATTAAACACTCATGAGTATTGATTGAAACATTTAAAAAAATCACATTTCTAGTCATACAGGGTGGCTTCCAAATTCATAGTATATTCATAAATTAACTGTAACAGAAAGTTTTTTTTTTAATGTAACAATCCTTTTTGATTGAATTTTAAAAAATAACCCCAACATAAAAACCAATTGCAAAATAGGCTTTCAGATTCATTCATATAACAATGTATGCAAATGTGTTACCATCAGTGCAAGTTAACAAGCCAAAGGTGCCATATACTCTATGTACTTCCAGCAAGGTCTCTTACTGATTGAAATATTTCAAATTATGTATCATATTTAATTTAATTGACAGTTTTCATGATAGCACTTTATATGGTTTTTGCCTGTGTGTGGTACAGGTGTTACTTGTTTGAATGCAGGTATACATTGAAGTTGTAAGATAATAGTCCCAGTCCTACGTATGGGGTTTGAAAAGGCCAATTGTCCCATACCCGTACCCTTAATCCGCCACCTCCCTACCCCCCCCATTCCTGTCTTCCACTGCCTCTCCCTATTAAAATATTCATTACATAAGTATGTACATCTGCTATGAAATTTCTCACATCTCTAAAAAGTGCAGATTTCAATGCCACCAAAATTGTAAGAAAATTTGAAGGGAAATATGATGATGATCTGTTACACATGATTTGATGATGGAAAATGTAACACACTGCCATCATGTACATTTAAATATGACACCATGAACCAGCTAATAATCCCAAGTCTGCCATAAAAAAAAAATAACATACTATACCTTAATTTCACACAAACAGTGTCATCTTCCCAAAATATCCAAAATGCTGAACACCTCCAATTTTGCACTTGACAATTGCACTTTTGGGTGTTGACTTTTCCCCCCACCAAACATAATGTACTTCCCAGCAGCTGATTACCCATGAAAAATTAGTTCCAAACCATGGGATTGAAACCAGCACAGGGGGGGGAGCAAAATAATGTTGGTGCAACACACAAAATCTACATCAAACTTTAAACCACCTGTGCCAATTTTCAACATATAGGCAAGATTTTTGGTTTGTTTAATAACTGATCTGTCCTGTTTATCAGGTTATCATTTACAAATTGTACCAACAATCCAACATGTACAAAAAATTAAATGCAAATCTTTTTGAACTTGCATCAATCATACATTACATTTATAAAACAGCAGAATCATATCCCTTTTTAATTGATTGGCCATAGATTTAATTGATATACCAAACAAAAGTGACCATGCAGACCCTCCATTTTTTTCCTTAAGGGGTGTGGTGGATGCTGCTTAAACTGTCTGTGGGTGTGTGTGTGGTGTTTTGTGTTATAGCTGGGAGTTACCGTTTATTCCTATCCGTTTACACGTTCTGTATTTCCGTTCGTCTAAACGTTTAACCGGTCATAACAAGTTTAACGACTGCCGAATTTGGCCGCTTCCACGCAAATGCAATCTTGCACCATAAATCGTTCGTAATCGGGTTACCGGCTTTGCATTCGATCATAAATATCATCTTGAAACCATAAAATGTTGTTTGTACTTACCTAGTTATGTTTTAAATCCCAAAATACAGCAGTTGAATATCCCTAAGTCTCAAACGACGAATCATTGTGGAGTTCCATTAGCGCTGTCATTTACCTTTTTTTAGATCCCTCTGTATTGAAGCACCACATAATTGGGGGCCGTGTTATGCGGTGTATCTGCCGAAGTCCGCTCCACTCACGTACAAGAATTTGGTAAACGGGGGATTTCCTTTTCCGTAAAAGTCGGAAACCATTTTCTAAAGAAGCATTGGAACTGTTAACTTAACTGTCACTGACGGCGTATTTTGGTGAAATTTGACTTCAGGCAAATTAAATATACTGAAAAAAAGTGTTAAGTAGGGTTTGCTGACGTTTAAACGTGTAGGAATTTTCGAAACGTTTAGTTAGCCTGTCCGTTCGTGTAAACGTTAAAACGGATACACGTCACAGTAGAAGTTTGTGGGTGTACTTGTAATTTGTAAGTGTATGTCTGTGTGTGTGTGGTACTTGTAATTTGTAGTGTATACGATAACATCATTGGACAGGAAAAACCCTCATGCCCTTGAACATGTTTTAAAGAAATCCTCATGTGTAACATAATATTATAGGCTTGCTTAAGTAACAGTTGCAAGGGCCAACAAATATACACCCATGAGGTTTTTTCCAGCCCAATGATGAACGTGAAGATTTTGTGCTGCATTAACTTTGCACTTTTTTGGCACTTATGAGCACAAATCTAGAGACCCGGTCTAATATATAGTTTGTTTAAAATAGCTCAAGTCATTTCTTAAAAAATAAAAAGAAAAAAATAGGTAAATGTGAGTACGTGACAATGCTCAAAATAACATGCGCACACATTTTACACAAAATTATCAGTATTAAGTACGTAACTAATGCTATCTTTGGTCTTAAAATGTTAATATTTACTTTTTATACCACTGCCTTTTAAACTTTTGAATATAACTTTAAGTACACCATTTGAATGAGAATTGCAGTTTTTTTTGTCTTATGTAAATATTCGTTGCGACGTACATGTTGCGGACTTACATTACCTGTACGTCCCCAACGGTACTACTCAATATGAAGGTGCTGTCGAAATGTTTATTTACTGCTGTTTATATGTCCCACGTAGGGGTAAACATAAGATATGAGTTAATATAATTTTAAACAGTGCTCATTATTTTTAAACTAAAAACTACGTTTTTTTTGTTGCGGCGTACATTTAAGGAGATGCCCAGTAAATCATGGCCATTAGGACAAAATTCACAGCTTTGAATATTATTCATATTGGATTCAAATGCATATGCATGACTTTTAAAAAGAGTCCTTACTAATTGGGCAATACATATCTTGCGTTCCTTTATACAGGGTGGAATAAAAAAAATCAATTTTTTTCCTGCAGAAATGTGCATTTTAGCACCTTTGTCGGTAGAGCCTTAAATCTGTCAAAACATGATATTGGTAAGTTCCATATTATTCCCTGAAACTATACACTTTTGCCTTCCTTATGAATAAAACTTAAGGCAAATATAACATTTCCAAATTTTGGACCATTTGGTTTGACCTAATTACGGAATTGCCCTTTAATTATCAAAAAATCGTTTTCTAAATTTTTTCTCCATTGGACCACACAGTAAAGCCATTTTCAGTGGTACGGCACATTCAACTTCTTGGATGAGTGGCTCCATCTTTTTGTGATGTGTGCCTACATAATTATGGCTAGACTTAGTCACATGGCACAAAACACGTGACATTTCCAGTACGATGGATTGTGCAGCTGTATGTCGGAACGCATAACAATGTAATGTATGGTTTGCCAGTTCTCTGAGTTTCTTTTATAATATATTGACCTGAAATCCGTGCTTACATAACACGTCAATACTTTACTTACAAATAGTTATCTACATGTACTATTGAAAAGAAATGCCACCTGGCTTTGAAAGATGACAAAAGAGTTGCTTGCTATTATTTAGCTAGTGGCCCGACTAGTGGAGGCCGCTCTTCGCGCGGTCTCCGCTAGCTGAGTAAACGGGATTGTCACTGAAACAGACCGTGTGGCCGGCAGATATAGTCCTCCGGGCTTCCAACAGTCCGGGGACCAATGGGAACAATAGGACTCCTTCACGCAACATTAGTTTCACTGATTTATTGCCAAAGACCCCCATGCATGTAATTTGAAAATGTCACCCCAGATCCCCCATGCATGATTTTGAAAAGTGTCACCCAAGACCCCCATGCATGTATTTTGAAAATGTCACCCAAAGCCACATTTTTTGGAAATTGTTACCACTGTCACCTAAAGACCCCTTTTTGGGAGGAAAATTTTCACCCAAAGACCCTCTATTTGTTTGAGTCCTCTGTCACCGAATTCCCCCGTGTTTGGAAGCGCCAGCCTTACACCGTACCCATATCCATTTCATTTATGTGATCCCGTCCCCGGGTATACGCTACGTCGCGTAAATTTCCCTAGGAATGGTGTTACCACACAATACTGAACGATACACCGTGTCACAGTGTACACGTTACAATCGTGTAACAACAAGTTCAACTTGGCAACCGGGTAAGTTTGAAATCTGCAGCGCCAATTTTGCTTACACGCCGTGCTTTACACATTAAAATGGATTGCAAGCAAAATTTAAATGCCATTAAAACCTAGGGGTGTCCACCTGAAAACAAAACTGTCATCTAAAAACATTTTCTACATCAAATGGTGACATATCTTTCTGTGGACACCCTCTAGAATTTTTGTAAATAATGGTTAAAGTTGCAGCAAATTTCGCATTTTTGCATTGGCGATGATCAAACTCGTGAGGGATTATGGGTATTCTGGCAGTCGAAATTAATCAACGAAAGCATGTTGATTATCCTCAGCTATGCGTCCACGCAGCGGCGGTAGGTACTCAGCAAAAAAATAGAGGGGGCCGCGCGCCGGGGGCGCCCCCCTCTAATCCGCCCCGTCATGATGGTACCCCATCTCGGGTTGTTAGCCCCTCGGTCAACAACTTTGGATGTGGGCAGTAGTATCCGTCAGAACCAACAGTCTAACGTGTGACAATGGGCGTACAGGAGGCAACAAAATTAAGAAATTTCTATTCTACAAAAGTACAGAAAATGCTCCTCTTCCCGAATCACAGGGACAAACGACTTAATAGTAAATACGGCCTGTTACCAAGGGAATGAATTTAGTATTCTGGCCCCACATCCTTCAACAAAACCACATGCAGTTTAAATTCCGTTGAGGCTGCCGAATTCATAGGGTGGGGCCGAATAACTAAATTCTTTCCAATTATTACCAAAGTTTGCTACGTCGTTTAATGAACGATCCTTACTGCAAGACGAAATCGGCGAAATGTTAAATCCTGGTGTCAGCTATTCAATCGTTTCACATGTCTTGGTTTTACAAAAATGGTGGCCATACCCATACCACGTGCTTTGACCACTTCAGCGAGGCTTCGGTTAAGTTCGGGACTGACCATTCGGAAATGTCCCGTATATTCAGTCACATGATTGTATAAAGCCTTCTCAACACGCAATACAGTGTGTGTGCGTGTGTGTAACACAATTAGCGTGCGGGCCGGTACGGCAAGAAACTCATTTCTGGTCTTCGACGTCTTATCCCAAACAAAAAAATAGCACATGTTTGATCGGACAAATCTACACTGAAGTGTGCACGTTTTCCCATGGAAGTTTTACGCTATTTTGCGATATGCAATGGATCTAAAATAAATAAGTGGGACATCTGAAGTGCTGAAGAGGTCTACTACTACCTGGTGGATGCAGTATGAAACGGGTAGTGCCGCCGACATGCATGGGTCGAAATTTAGAAAATAAAATCTACATGCACATGTTAGCTTTTTCCCCAAATAAAGGGCTGAAAATACAGAAAAATAACATGCACAGAGGAAAATTCACATGCACAGAGTCAATATTACCTGCACTGGTGCATGTGGCACCTGGGTAAATCGAACCCTGCCGACATAAGGACTTTGCATTACCCAAAATTTGATGTCATTGTTTCAGCAGGCTGGAATAGCTTTCGTAAGTACCATACTTGCGACTACTGGGGGGTGGCAGAATACTATTCTTTCCAATTCCATGATCGTTGCACGGCATCCGTACCTACCTCCTACAACGCTACGCACGGGAGTGTATTGAAAAAGGCCGGGGTGGGTGCGCAGCGTATCCGATGCGGAATAAGCAATTCAGAATGCAGTAGAAAACAGCACTATTGAAAATCTTTACTTTGAGTTTGATGTATTTCTAAATTATATTTATATATGATGGCAAGGTATAACCTGAGAAGCGAACCTCAGAGACCTTTCATTCTGTCATATTTGCCATAAAAATTGCACGAGATTCCAATTACCGTTTGGCAATCCTCAAATGCTCAAATCCGCGGCAATCGTGCCAGCCCCTGGTTTTAAGTCGTATTTATTCTAACTGCATATTAAGACCATTTTTTCTACCTCCAGGTCATGACATCATGCCGGCAAATCAATCGTCAAGAACATTATCCAGCGAAACTTCTATCATACTTCAACTAAACCAAGCAAAGTTTGTATCCGACCCGGTCAGGCCACACCTTGAATATGGCATCGCAGCATGGGGGTGGGATCGCTTACACTGTAAAAACATAAACGCCTCCTTGAACGCTACAACCACGCTGCTCATTATGTTAAAACCATCTACACGCTGAAGCTGCTTCAAAATGATGCATCACTGTGATGGGACAGCCTACAAGATCACAGAGCTGCTCACCGCCTTTAGAACATGTCTTGGTAACAAAATCGCAATGATCAGTCTGATATTCTCCAAAGACTACATGTCAACCCAAGACCACCGAGCCAACGTGGACTAACAACACAACTAAGACTTTATTACCAACCACATGCCATTTGGCCAATTCCTTTTTTCCATGTACAAATCCACATGGAATAACCTGCCTCAATCTACCATTTCCCAACCATCCAAGATTTTAGTTTTCCAAAGTATTACCCATTCACCTTAATTTGTGACCACCCCGCACCTCCTGTTAAAGTTCCTGGAGGAACCCCTATGGAGGAATATCAAACCAAGTACCACGTCAGTAAGTCGTACCAATAGCTTTTGGTCAAAAATGTTTGTTTGCCATAATCCAACCCAGCCCCTTTCAACAATAAAAAATCAGAATTTTTCGTCAAGATCCGCTTTACCATGGCAAAGTCTAAAATTAGGATTTCTTGGCTGCCCTCCCCTGACGAAATTAATGAATTTAAAAGGGCGCCATCGATTGGTGAAAAATACCAAATTTATTGGAGAATCTTATTAAAAATATTGTGTTTTAATTATTCCAACATAATTTTTAAAACATCAGCACAACATTATCATGGTTTACTGTTTAAAAATAAGTACATAAAAAATAAATTTTGCGAGAAAACAAAATATCCAACAGAATGGAGAATTCAAATAATTATTTGTTGAATATCGGACAGTCGGACTACAAATTCAATTACAATATTGAACAATGGCGCCCCTGTTCGGTACCTGTCAATTAATACTCCGTAGGGGATCAAATGAGGATCGCATTTTCGTAAACCTGTCAGACTATAGATTTCAATAGCTTTCAATACTGTTACGCGTTAGTCTATAAGAGCTTCGCTTCGCGCTCGCTTTTATACGCACTCTTGTTTTCCCCTTTACTAATTTTCCATTCATGGTTAAAATCCTGATGATTTAGAAAACTGGTGATTTTTTTAAACCGTTAAAAATCCCAATTTAAACATAGCATGTCGCCCCCACTAGATCAGTGAGTCACCCCTGGATTGTCCCAGTTTATTTTCTTTAGAATAGGCCTGATCAACTTATTTTTCGCTGAGTCCATAAATACGAACATACGCTCGGGGTGATAGTTATTTTAGTCCAGGTATGCTAGGCCAATGAGGGAGCGATAATCCTCCATCATCACCCTCTGACCAGTCAATAGTTGTTAAATATTTAAGGACAGCATGATCAAGGGAGTGTGAAATTTTTTGAACGAAGCGAGGGGTGAACGCGAAAATTTTGCCGAAAAAAATGTTTGAAAATCCTCCATTCCCCATCCCCCCTGGCCATAATAATGACCGCTCCCTTAGGAATTGCGGCAATCTTGGTCCCAGAGAAAAACTTATGTACATTTCAAGAGGCAACTATGGCATGCAAGACTTTGGTCACCACATATGCCAAAAAAAAAAAAGTTTTTTTCAGAAGACCGTGCACATTATGTTTAACATTGGTTTTTGACCGCATAAGTTTTTTTTTTAGGTTTTACTTCTAAATTTTTTTTTGTAAAAAATTTCGTAAAAAAATGAAAATTCGGGCCAAAAATGCATTAAAAAAAAAAAAAGAAAAACCGCATTCGCATTAATAGCATTTTTCTAAAAAAACAAAACAAACAAAAAACGCATTTTCGCATCAGCTGTTTTTCACATTTCTTCTGAGACAAACTTGTTTTTTTTTGGCCTATGCCCAATTGAGCGATATCATGTGACAAACAAAACTACACCGTTGTTTCCTGGTTATTTCTGCTCATGCCGTACTAATGCTTTTGATGCCGTTAGCGTCGGCGAATCACCGGCAAACAGCGCCGAAATCTGAAGTACAAAATACCTTTTCACGTGTGACGTGAAATATATCTTACAGAAATGTTGACAAATGTCAACGGAACAAAAACCATTGAGGGCTGCATTACGAAATTAACGGTAAAGTGTGGAAATTTTTCTCTAACATTGCACGATTTGGCCTCTGCCAGGCGATTTACTAGCCTCCCCGGGGGGGCCACTTGTATTCAAAGGTGGATTATGATGCTGAAACAAGAAAACGCGTAAAAAGGGTGTCT
This sequence comes from Ophioderma brevispina, assembly GCA_023653785.1. Lineage (NCBI taxonomy): Eukaryota > Metazoa > Echinodermata > Ophiuroidea > Amphilepidida > Ophiodermatidae > Ophioderma > Ophioderma brevispina. Next base: position 5,066 of record JAMKCH010006827.1, on the reverse strand, counting down.
TTTTTCCAACAGGCGATGTTAGCCGTACATCGTGTTAGGGTGTCAAAACACAGCAAATATGGAAAAACGTGTATGTTTTTTTCTTACCCTGAAATTTTTCTTGTTATATCTTATTAAACCGGATCACATCCTCCAAAATTTGTAATCGGAACTTGGGAAGTAAAGGCAAAAGCAACTAATAAAGGATATATTTACGATTCATTTTAATGTTTACTTTTTGAGGGTATCATAAACAGATAAAATACTTGTTTAGGGTAATGTTTTAGCTTGTTTTTAAGTCGGTGAAATACGTGTTTAGGTTGCATTTTGAAAGTCCAATGGTTTCACGCATCATAACCACCTTTGAATACAAGTGGCCCCTGGGCCGCCATCTTAACATAGACAGCTTTGAAAAAAATAACTATATGCAGGGCGGTAAGTGTACACCTTCTACTTCCTGGGACCTTTTTTTTTTTGGAGTAAGTATGTGGCGAGTTCACTTGACTGTCTAGAGCTGGTCCTGCCCAGTCATATTTAAAATCATGTTTTTGTGTTTGCTCCCATAGTAAATTTGAAATTAACAAATAAAGAAGTGTACTGCACAACTTATACAAAATGTGCTATTGCCCTCCCTTATTAGATATTTCTGGGCTGTGTGAACATCCCTTCGATCGACAGGAATATCACACCCACTTAACATGCCATACATTTTAGATATTTCGATAGGTGGCAGGCATGCAAAGGTAACTGCGGTCCTACCACCAGGGAAGGTTGAAAGGACAATGGGCTTTGTTTCTTGGGAGCTTTTTAATTGATTGCTTTCTGCCAGAGGTCATTTTCTTCATGCAAAGCCCAAAGCAATGTGTATGTGTGACCGATTGGATTGGTAACTTGGGAATCAAACGTTTCTATCAAGATAAGATATCAGTAGCTTCCCACTGCATTGCTTCCGATTGAAGTTTTTGTACAGGTAGTCAGTGAATCGTTAGAGATGAAACAAATCTTCAAATGCAGTTTGTGATCAGACTGTCAATTTAAGCCATTTTTTATGCACTAACGATCACATCAGTACCTGTAGCAAAAACCTACCTTGGACGGCAATGCCGTGTGGTAAGCTAAGAAATTTCTCTTGTTTCTATCTAGGCCTGGGTATGAACTAAGGTGGGTTGGAATAACCCTGGGGAATACCACAAGCACTTTTCAAATTCATGTCTAGCTAGAAAATATACTGCAACAGTGTTTTTTTGCCAGAATGCTCAATTTACCCAGGGGAATGACCTCAGGTGCAATTTTCCAATTGCAGTGCAATATTGGATTGAGTTGCTAATTGTGGTTGGCTTATTAGATACAATAGCCATGGCCTAACCACAACTTATTCATAGAACTTAAATACACAACATATCCTCCACTTGAGTGTGCCCAATGTAGCTGAAGCCTATCGTGTTTATCCGAGTGATGACTGCCACATTCCTACTCTAATTAGCCCTAACCCCTAGGGGTAAGTATCTTTACCAGTACTAAACACCAAATATCAAAATTTGCGATTTGGTTTTGAGTTCTATACACCAAAATATGCAAATTTGGATTTGGTTTTGAGTACGATACCCCAAAATTCACCAATATATCAACTAGTTGGGTAGTGCAAAGTACTAAACACCAAAAATCCTAAATTCACAGATTTGAGGTTTTTGGTTTTGGTGGCATTAGGGTAACAGAAGGTCCCAGAATTGGGAAATGTAAATTAATAGAGTGGGCTATAGAGGTCCTATTTGGATCATATTTTCAGATCACTTGAACACAGGCTGGAATGATGACTCTAATGATGCTTATCCCTTTTCGAAGAAAAAAAATTAAAAAGTGCGAAAACCAGGGTACCCCAACAAAAATCCAAATGGCCACCAAACTGACCAAAAACATATTTTTTCTTGATAAGTTTGTGTTTACTCACCTTCATTTTTGTGGCAATCACCACGACTTCGTTTTTCCTCATATGGCAGTTTTAGCTTAACATTGGACCAATATTCATTTTACATTGGGCTTACAAAGGAACGGTTTTAGCCTCAAGGAATCAAAACGGATAAAAATTGCACAAAAATCTGTACATGGATTTTTTGAGTGTAGGTCAATCTATCAAGATGAAAACTTTATATCCTTAAGGTTGTCATTTCGTGATCCTAGCATATTTATTTTTGTTTATGATTCACTACATCCTCAAAAATGCTTACTCCAAATTTCAGTTGATTCTGAAGTTGCGTTTGACGTTATGAGCAATTAGTTGTATCGCGCTGCCCCATAGGCCACGTGGCTTTATTTCTGTCCGTTTAAGGACATAAAACAAAATTACAATTTCTTCCGAGTAATGAATTTGCATGTGAGATTAGGCGCACATACTATACTTGGGCCAACTGCTGAGAGGGTGATATAGAGGTGGGCTATTACAGGGGGGAGAAAAATGATGATATTTTCAGAATCATTTTGTCCTAACTCTTATTTTGATGCAGCTTGATCCCTGAGCATTTTTGACACCAAATTTTGTCAAAATCGGTCCAAAAAATTGAGAGGTGCGCCCAAACACTGATTTAAGGGGGGGTCTGAAGAAAAGGGTCTGAAATGATAATTTGTCAATTACTGTAATTATATATATGACATGTTTAGCCATTTTGGTATCTAACATAATGTATTTTAGGTCAAGAATCCATTTGTAAATGTTCGCGCATGTCAGATCACCGCGTTCGTAAAAATTGCCATTTTGGTCAAATTCACTATGATGGCGCTTTTTGCATTAAAAGGTAAATGCGCTTTCTTATTGCATCATTGAAAACTATCCTAAATATCATTTGATATTACCTACTCCAAAAAATTTGAGCTCTTTAACCGAAACGGTTTCGCTGTGGCAAACGCCAGTTTAATTGGATCATCATTACACAATTTTTGTCATAGGTTTGTGTGTTAGGTCAACGACTTTTGCACCCATGTTTTCAATAGACCATTGCCAAATTATACAATTGGCACCGGACCAAACAAAAAGAGCCTGTGGTGTGAAAATTTCAGAATATACTTTATACGGCTTACAGGCTTACGCTTGGTGTCAAATGCTCAGGGGATCAAGGTACATCAAATAAGAGTTAGGACAAAATGAGCTTACAACACATTGTTATAGCCCACCCCATGATTAAAAATCTCATTCTTTGTGGTAAATCGGGGGCGATGCTGTGGATCACGAAATGCCCCTTTAAACCGGGCATCACCTTTAACTAAAGTTTCATCATGTAGAGTTTATAAGATGAACATTACAGATTATAACTTTTGTAAGGCAAATAGCCCTAACTGAAATATCATCTCTGAAAACCAACAAAAATATTCTTTTCTGTATTTCTGAGGAGAGTTTTTGTTTCACTTTGAATTTCAGAAAGTGGATCCCAATGGCAGCTACAAAGTCACTCCCCAGTTATGTTTTTATTTATGTTACATGTAAGCATTAGCTCTACAGGGTCGAGTATAATTAAAGACCTTTATTCATTGAAAAACACTTGGATTCAATTAACTAGGACTTTACATACGGACACTTACTAGATTCATATCTTTGAACACTGCTTCCTTCATGTTTGGTTTGATGTCAAAGGTCATGACAAATGTCATGGAGGTCATGTTCCAAACGGCAGCTTGCCATGGGAATGAGATGCAATTTACTTGCAGGATTTTGTTAGTTTTTTTTTCATTTGTAAAAATAATCATGAGAATTCTATCGACTTATCATTCATCTCACTTTAGCTATCTTTAAATATTTTGACTTTTTGCGTGGATCACTGAATTGTGTCTTTAAATGGGGTTTTTTTATGAAAAAACCTGAATAAATTTTACCAAATTAACTAAAGACACTATCGGTGATTCACCCAAATAGTCACATATTTGAAATTTGCAGAAATGCTAAAAAGTAAAGGATAATTCTGTTCTATGCCCAGTGTCTTTGTTCAACTTAAGAATTGCCAGAAAAGGAAGAACACGGTAGTGTTCAAGATATGGACTCTCCATTAAATATGTGGTTGTCGTAAGTGTCGCGTACAGACAGTGTAATGGCTAGAATACCCATTTTGTGGGTGCTTCTGGTCTTGCATCTTGTGGGGTATGTTGGGCAATTTACAAACATGAAAAATCAAAAAAACTAAATTTTTGATTTTTTTCTGATTTTTTTTTCCTCGCACAAAACCGTGCTTTTATTAACACTTACGGCATAGGGGTGTTCTAGGGACCCATTTTTTGGTTTTTCGGCCGGCCGTTTTTTAACGCGGCAATAATTTGGTTTAGATTTTTTGTATTTGCTGCTTTTGTAGTTGCGTTTGCCTTGGTGCAAAAAATTCAAATCCATCGCGTCGTTTTTTCGTTACTTAGCATGGTCCCTAGGAGCCCCCCCCCCTCCCTTATGCCCTAACGAAAGTGCCCTGCAAATTAAAATCTTAATGAGTTACTGTGATTCGATTTTCATAATGCATACACCTAAGTGACATAAACAAAGTAAATAATCAAAAATTCGCTAGAACACCACTTGGAAGTATGTAGGCCATTGGTGTCATAATATTTTATATATATCGTAGCGGTTTACTGTTGGAACCTATTGTATTATACAAGTAAACCTAAAAATATAAAATGGAACGAGACATTTCTATTGGTTGCTTAAGTATGTTAATAAGTTCATCCTCACCAATTAAAGCAATCAGCAACAGTCTAGGTGAATCAGTGCCGTAAAAATGCGGAAACGAATGAAGTGTCCTTTTTTCGCACATTTTTCGGCAAAATTAAAATCAATGTTTTTTCCCTAATTTCTTTACTGAACATTTTTTCAGTTTTTCTTTCTTTAATTGTTTAATGTCTTCGAATCTTCTAACATGTGGGGGATTTTCATCTAAAAAATTCCTTGGAAAGTGGTTTATAAGAATGGTTCCACTAGGAGCCCCCCGACTTATGCACTAACGGAAGTGCAACCCCTTATGCAGTTTGCGTTAAAGACACTATCAGTTTTTTTTTAATTTTGAAATTTGCAGGAAATAGTCTTTCTAAGTGAAGGATAAGTCCGTGCATTTTCAATCAAG